>APFE030092114.1:61157-76407 GCA_000404065.3 Pinus taeda
TATATGAAAAAAAAAACACGAAAAAACTTTAGGAAGAAAGAGCAGGGATCCAACACCTGCTGATACTCTAGCCATCATCTCTATTCAGATTAGCGGGCCCCTTTTCAATTTCTAAGGCCTCTCTAAATTTACGATGATGAAAAAGGTCAATCCTAGCGATGACCCTAACCTCTTCTATGCAGATGTGATGATTCATCTTTTCTGCATGTTCTACCAAAGCGGAGGAAAAAGACCTTCCATATTTGATGTCTGCAACATGCTCACAAATCCTTTGATTTATTGATCGACGAGTCTCACCAATATAAGGAGCCCCACAGGAACATGAAATAATGCAAACACCCTTCCCATCCTTGGGGTTGACTGGGTCCTTGACCAAATGAAGAGAAATTCGAATAGTGTGAAGGGGTCTAAAAGAAGAAGGAATATTATGTTTTTTCAAGATCGTAGTGATTTTATTTGTGGTCCCCTGAATAAAAGGAAGATGAACTCTGGAAGATCGATCCTATTCTTAGGACCTCTTTCTGCATTAAGGGAAGTTGTAAGACCTTGGGACTTGCTATAACCATTCTTATTAAAGACCTTAAGGAGGTGGGTGTTTTCATCTTCAAGGTGATTTTCATCATAAACTAGCAACCCCTAAGTGGCTAAGGTGTTGAGAACCCCTAGTTTTTGAGCAGGGAAATGATGAGAATTAGCATGAAGATATTGCTCTGTGTGATTTTTCTTCCAAAAAACCTCATGCGAGAAAAATATTGTTATATTTAATATTTATTTTATAAATAATAATAGAATCATTAATAAAAACTCAAATTTAAAAATTCTATTTACTCTAGTAGTATGATTAATAATATTAATGATAGTGTAAATGATATTAACATTAGCATTGTTAATATAAATAGTATTAATATTAATATTAATAATATTTTCATTCTAATGAAACATGTTAAAACAAATTGAACCATGGTCAATCATAATATATCATAGAAAACTATAATCAATCATGGTCAAATGAGTCAAACCATGATCACCGATGGTGAACTTGGACAAGTCATCTTCATCCATGGTTAAACCATTCTCACCCATAGTCAATGTTTAATAATATTAATTTTAATGTGGTTTAAAACACATTGGTTTACTAATGTGGTTGATTATGTTTGAAAATCAACACTCTTCAACTGTGGTCAAACATAATTGTGTATTATTTTTATTGATTAATATTAATAGTCAAACATAATCAAACACACTAGTTAAATCTAGTTAAACAAAGTCAGCTTCTATAGTCAATGTTTAAATAGTTAACCATAATCAAATTTGGTCAATTCTATGTTTACCATATTTATCAATAGTCAACTTTGTTCACTCATAGTTATTTAGAGCCAACATAACTCAACCATATTCAATTATAGTCAACCATGTTTGACCAAAGTCAAATATTATCAACTTTAATCAATTAAGGTCATCCTTGGTCAGTGAAAATCAAGATTTAAAAATGTTTAATAATAATAATAATAATAATATTAATAAAGCTAACTAATAATAATAATATGAGAGTGGAATGGTACAAAAATCTAGTCAACATTAGCATGTGACAAACATTATTGCAATGTTGTATTACATTGCAATTTATCCAACATCCCATTTCGAGATTATAAAATTAGTCAATCACATTTACTAATGTTGTTGACTATGTTTGACAATCAACACTCTTTAACTTTGGTAAAACATAATCGTCTTTCAATATTATTTTTTTATATTAATAATCAAACACAAATAGACAAAATCAACCATTAGTCAAACATAGTTCACCATAAGTGTCAATCAAGGTCTCTATGGTCAACCATGATCAAATATGGTCAACCCTGAGCAAGCATGGTCAACTAAGGTCATCCAAGATCAACATGGTTAGAATGGTCAACCAAGGCCGACAATGGTTGACCATGATTAATCATGGTCAACCCATTGTCAACCATGGTAAACTATTGTGAAGGAAGATCAACCATGATCAACCAAGGTCAACTAAGATCAACATGGTTAGAATGGCGGAACATGGTTAACCAAGGTCAACACTTGTTAACCATGGTTAACAATGATCAACCATGATCAACCATAATGGTCAATCAAGATCTCTATGGATATAATGGTTGGATATGCTTAACTAGGATCAACCATGGTCAATCAAGATCAACCAATATCAATCAAATTCAACCATTGTTAAGCAAGGTCAACTAAGCTCGACATGGTTAGAATGGTCAAACATGGTAAACCAAGGTCAACCACGGTGAACCATGATCAACCATAATAGTCAATCAAGAGCTCTATGGTTAAAATGGTCAAACATGGTGAACCAAGATCAACCATGGTCGACTATGGTTAACCATGGTCGACCATGGTTGAGCATGAGCAACCAAGATCAACCATTGTCCATCATGGTCGACCGTAATCGACTATAATGGTTAATCTCATTCTATATGGTTAGAATAGTTGAACATGGTTAACCAAGGTCAACCATAATGGTATGGTTGATTATGGTCAACCATTATTAACCATGGTCCACCATGATCAACTATGGTTAACCATTGTCAACCATGGTCAACCATTGTCAATGAGAATATGTCAGCATTAACCATTGTCAACTAAGGTCAACCATTATCAACTGTGGTTGAAAATGGTAAGCCATGGTTCAATATTGTCAGCCATGGTTCAATATGGTCAACCATGATCAACCATGGTTTAATATTTTCAACCATGATCAACTGTGGTCAACATGATCAAGTGTGGTCATCTTTGGTTACCCATAGTCAACCTAGAACATTCCATGCTCTACTAGCTCCTAATGGCCAAGCATGGTTAGGATGGTCAAACATGGTCAACCAAGGTCTCTATGGTTGAAATGCTGTAAATAATGGTCAACCCTCTTCAACCATTGTCAAACCCATGAACCATCTCAATCATTAATGTAACCATTTTTGTAACATTAGCATTAACATTGACCTAAGCTTGACTAGAGCCAACCTCATCAACCTTGATCACCCTCATAAACTCTCGTCAACCATGGCCAAGGAATCCAACCCATGCACCTCATCCATAAGGAACACAACCATATTTAGTAATGTAGTTAATATATGTTGAGATCAACATTTTCCAGCTTTTATAAGCCAATCAATATATGAAAATAACCCTTATAAGCCACATTTTCCACCTTTTATAAGAAATCAATGCATGAAAATAACACTTATAGTGGACAGACCACATTAGTAAATGCAATTGTGCAGTTTATTTTTTTATTACGTTGTGAACTGGATTTTGGATACCCTAGGTAGTCCAGGGGAGTTTTGCATTTAGATCGGTCAATGGGTAAATAAGATCCGCCTCTGGGCTAGATGAAATGAATCAAGGTAAATAACTGAAGAAATTGCAGCCAGGTCACCAAGGGGAATTGCAGTTGGTACTGAATCCATGTGCGGGACCGGATCAGCTACTGAAACGACTATTGGTGGTTGCTTGGATGCCTTTGTTTCACGGGTATCTGGTTAAAGATCAGCCGGCATCAGGGTGCCGTAGCCGAGTAACTGCTCTCCCACATAGTAGTTGGCTCTCAACTACAGGAAGTCACCAAGGAATGATTCCAAATGGAGTTGTCTATAATGCGACTTTTTGGAGATTCCGGTGACGGAATCCGGCGAAAAAAATGAGTTTAAATCCTGATTTTTAAGCAGTTAAAATGGTTTTTTGACTGCATATTTGGATTCAGCGCCCTGGAAAACCCCTGGGAGCTATTGATTGTGCAGAAACTAGCTATCAAACTTGGGATTCCAATGAATTGCTGCCGGATTTTGACCGGAAAAATCCGCCGAAAAAACTTTCAAAAAGTCGCATTATAGACTACTGCATTCCAAATGGCACTGAGGGATGGGCAATACACGGACGTCACACGCTGTTTAACGGGTGAGAATTAGGTGGTTAAACAGTTGGTAATTACGAATTGGATATTGACAGAGGAAAATCTCTCGAAGGCCGTGCCCTTAAAAAAACATGTTAGGCATGATTATTGACGTCATGCGTTGAGTGATACTGGGTTGTTTCTTCTCGAGCGGTGCTGGCAATAGTCGGGTGTACGGATTCAATGTCAACATCATATTGCTCTGAAGCTAATAATTCAACGCTGCATGTTACCAAGAGTAGCTGGATCATCAAAAGGAAAGTTACTTTTGAACCAAATTTTATTTATTGGGAAACCAATCATGTGTATTCTCTTCAAAATTAGACTAAAAGGAAAAATCTAAAAAAAAACTTGTAAGTTGTTTAACCGAAATTATCACGTACTAATTTTATTATTAAATTTATATAAGTTTGATGATTAGGGTTGTCACTTTTCAACCCCAAGCTTAAATGGATTATCTAATTATTGTAAAAAAATCAATAATAAAAATATTTATAGATATTAAAACAAAAAAATGAGAAAAAATTAAAACAAGAAAATAATAAATTATAATTAATAATTAGATAATTTAATCAATTTAGCTTCAAATTACCATCTGAAAAGGTGGAACTTATTTAGTGTTTTTAATCTTAATTTAAAATCTAGAAATATAATATATAATATATAATATATATTATATATATATTTAATTTGATAATGTGTAATTAAATCAATAAAGTTATATCAATTTATCATAATTAAATTTATTTAATATATAAATACAAAATTTCTAAAAATAAATTAATCTATAAAAATTCATAAAAATATAAATAAATATATTTAAAAATATTCTTTTATTTTTTTAGGGTGGTTCGCATATGCACATCTACTACAAATATAAATAAAATATATTTTTAAATTATTCTTTATTTTTTTTAAGAGTGGTTCGCTTGATCGTCACATCTACTGAAAAATCTTGGTAGAAAAACCCTAAGGGATATACTCGTAGGCCAAAGTAGCTAGGCCTAACCCCAAGGTAGCAAGGCCTAACCCCAAGGGCATCTGGGAGATAATGGTTGGCCAAACTAGCAAGGCCTAACCCCAAGGACATCAAGGAGATAATTGTTGGCCAAACTAGCAAAGCCTAATCCCAAGGGCATCGAGGAGATTTGAGCCGGTGGCCTTCCGATAAAGAAGGAAAATACAGGTAGATCAACCCAAAAGGGCTTGTAAGATAAACTATTAAAGCCAAACCCCAAGGGTGTTGAGGAGATACTCGTTGGCCAAACTAGCAAAACCCAATCCCAAGGGCGTCCAGGAGATTTGACAACGTGACCTTCGGATAAAGGAGGAAAATACAGGTAGATCAACTCAAAGAGACTGGTCAAACAAACTATTAAAGCCTAACCCCAAAAACGTCTAGTAAATTTGACCAGATAACCTCCACATAAAAAAATACTTAACAACAAAAACTCAACAACTAAACTATCCCTTTAAAATTAAATTATTCCTTATTTATTATAATAAAAATTAAAATAATATAAAAACCTTCTCATCTATTACATAATTAAAAATAATAATAATAATAATAAATAAAAATTATATACCATCATTTTAAACTTTGACTTCAGTATTTATGATTCAGACCATGAGTTTGATAATTAATTTTACGCTCTTTACTCCCATTCACTGCACGTGCTCTGGTGATATATGAACGCAAATTATTTTCACAATATCACACTACCACGAACCTTGTCCACGTTGCTGTCTGGAGTTATACATATTTTTCAATTTCAATTGGCTTGAAATCGTATAGTATCAATCATATATAAATGGCGTACAATAATGTAGATATTGACCGCCCACAAGACGTCATAGTTATCAACAAAAAACTACATGTCAAATGTTTCAAATATCTTCATATTCATACGGTAACCAGCGAACAAATTGTTCTTTCATATTAATGTGCGGTAATTTCGTTGAACAGTGATAGGCTAGATATTGAACTCGGACGTACTCTTCGTAATAAAATATGGTATTTATTTTATTTTATTTTATGTTATTAATATTATAGAGAATATTATTGAAAAATAAAAAAATAAAAAATAAAAAAAATATATATTAATAAATATGTTATATTCTCAAAGTATTAAGTAGAAATTAATTAAATTAATATAGCCATATAAATTAAATGGTTAGTGAGTATCAATATATAATAATACAAAATAAGTATCTAAACACTTCATCTATTTTTCAAATTGTCAAAATTAATTACATTACTATTTTGTTTAAAATATTATTATTATCCATGATAAAATGAATTAATATGAATTAAATATATACAATTTTAAAAATATGTAAAAGGATTTTCAGTGATGAGTGGTCACCCCACTTATCATGGACCAATATCATGACTCATTAATATCACATGCCCCAAAAAGCTTAATTCATTTTATATGACACTTGTTTGTATGACCTTTTTTTATTAATGGATTTAATTAAAAGGGAAAAGGAATTTCAATATTTGATTTGTGTATACTACTAATAATAATTGCAAATATTTGATGGAGATTATATTCCTACAATTCACTTAAATTAAATTAAAATAATAAAAAATATATTCCAAAATAAACACACGCATCATTTTTTTGTTTGCTAAGTTTTGTGACTCTTGACTGCAGGCTTAACCTTTGACTTCGGAAATTGTGACTCATGGATATTTGGAGATGGCACCCACTCTAGGCCACACTCACCCTTAACATGGATGGATTTGTTTCCACGAGGTGTCTAGACAATTCTATTCTGATGAGAATTCTATTCTTATATTTTTGGCTCCCCTATCAAGCCCTTTTGCTAAGTGGACCTTGCCAATATGGAAATAGGAAGTGCCTTTAAACTTAAATGCTTCTCATGCCTAACCCTCTTCAATCATATTCTTACCAGACAAAATTGAATGAAGAGAAGCTTCCAAGGCCCTAGCAAATGCCAAACTGTGGCATAACCTTCCAAGATTGTGACCACTTGTTCCTGAAATGCCCCTTTGATATAGACATATTTGGAAGATAGACTTTGAGATGTTAAATATTACTATTGATAGGAATTGGCCTTCTATTATTTCATGCCTTTGATACTGGTCAATGGAGCTAAGGCCCTACAGAGCCATCGATCCCTTTGTATGTTTGTATGTTTTCTAGGGGAGTTGGCGTTCCAGAAATACTTTTTTTTTTTAAAGGCAGATTCACGGACTTTTCCTCCACATGTCTCAAAATAGTTGGGCACTTTCTTGAGATTGGACCATGGATTCCTAAGCTTTTCAAGGAAATTGGACCATGGATTCCTAAGCTTTCCAAGGGCTTTGTCTCTTTTAAGTACTTGGGGATTCTTATCCTTTTGGCCTCTTTGATGGAGTATCGAATGGTGGCAAATGTGGATGTGGTGCTCTCATCAAACTATGAGTTGTTATGAGTAAATACCATTTCTACTCGAATGGAGGAGGTGGGATCAATGGTAGGGCTGAGATCTTTGCCTAGTGGGATATTCTTCAGTGTGCATTTTGGCTTGCAATTGATTTGATCACGATAGCCGACGATTCGAAGACTATGATAGAATGGATACAAGAGAAGAACTCCCTCAAGGTCCCTCTTTTACACCACTAGATGGACAATATTTTGTGTCTCCTTCTATCTTTGTCATATCCTTCCTTCATGTGTATCGAGAGCAAAACTTAGTGGCAGATGCCTTGTCCTAGAGCGGGGTTCCTCTCCACCCTCGGTTAATGCTTTTTGATTTTTTGCAAGATGGTTATGTTTGTGAATCATGATCCTTCGATTTCTATTGCGACATGATTTATGATCTAGTTACTCTTTGTGGAGTGGCTGTGAGGCGTTCCTAGCTACCTGAAATTATCTCAAATTGTAGCATGGTTGGTCACAACAGTGGTTTTGTTTCCTTGACGCATTGCAGAGGACTTCTTGGTGTTTTTTTATTTCTTGTCATGACTGCAATCTATTGACAAACTTTATTTTCTTGGATGGCCCCTCATGTATGACAACTCCTCTCTTTATGTTTTGTCTTTTTGGAAAAAAAATAACTGAAGAAATTGCAACAAGGTCACCAAGGGGAATTCCACTTGACACTGAGTCCATGTGCGGGACCGGATCAGCGACTGAAAAAACTATTAGCGCTCGCTTGGATGCATTTGTTTCACGAATATCTGGTTAAAGATCAGTCATCAGGTGGTTGTAGCCTGGCAGGTGCTCTCCCACGTAGTGGTCGGCTTTGGGTTGTACGAAGTCACCAATCGATGATTCCAAATGGGGCTGATGGATGGGAAATACAAGGACGCATGACACGTTTTTTAACCGGTGACAATTAGTGTTAGAATTAATGGGGATTAGGTGATTATTGTTACATAGTTATGATTGTGCTTTTCTTGGTCATTCAGCTCCTATCATTCAGGGATTTTATTTACTATCCCTAATCAAGTGTATCTATTTATTATTGGAGTTTAATGTGAAGCCTAAGCAGCGTATTTTCTTGTAGGAGCTCCTGGTGATCCACACTTGTGAGATCATCTTGTGTTGTTTTCCAATTCATGTCTTCCATGTGTAACTATTGACATGGTATCAGAGCTACAGGAAGGAGAGGCATGTGTGCTGAGTTGAGGATTACAAAAATGCGACATTTTTGTGTGGAGATTGAAGAGTAATCGCGTCGATACTCTTGCAGACTACACTCAATTTTTATTGCGTCCATCGTCACAGGATTCTGGTGTACACCTGCGACTCGTCACGAACCCGAGGTGAATATGTGTGACGATCGGTTTTCTCGCTGCGTTTTTTGGCTATGTGTGGCTAGAAGCTGTGCGTGACTATGACGACTGTGTGGTGAATTGAAAGCTGCATGGGCTGGCTTGGAAGTTGCATGGGCTAAAGTTGCGCGTGATTGGAGGAGGCCAGCTGGACCTGCGGCGAGGAGAAGGAGGCCTGGTTGTTGAAGCTGCCAACTAGACCTGCGTCAAGGAGAAGGAGGCTTGATCGCTGGTGGAGATCGATCAAGGTTGCGTGGAGATCAATAGAACCTGCATTGAGAAGGGAGGTTGGATCCTGTGTGGAAGCCAAGGCACTGGACTTGCGTCGAGAAGTAGGTAGCTGCGTGGAGACTACGTGGTGACTCGATATCTCCAGCAGTGCTGCAAGGAGGAGGTTGCAGCAACATTCAGGAGGCCACGTGGAAGAGTCGCCCACTGTCTCGCTGAGGGAGTAGCAGTAGATAGATGTTGGCTTCCATGCAAGTGTGGTGAGCGTGGAGTATGGTGAACATTGGCCCCTTGCAATTATCGTCCAGATAATTATAATTTTTTAATTGAAGTTTTATTTTCAAAGCTTTAGTTATTAAAAAAAATAAAAATAAAAAATAAAAAATAAAAATAAAAAATCTTTGGATTTCTTTTAATTGGAAGGCTCCTTATTTTAAAAAAGAAAGGGGATGCATATTTTTTTTCAAGAGAATTTGGAGTGATCTTTTTTTTTTTTTAAAGATCGAGAGTTCCTTTAGTTGAAAGTTGAGGAATTATTATCATTAAGGGCAATTTTTTGTGAAGGAAATTCTCAGTGATCAGGGTATTTTTTTTTAACATTCGAGGGTTGCTTAACTTATTGAAGATTTTATTCATTCAAGATGAATAATCAAATTGCTGAAGCTTATGTCAATGAGAGTAATAATCTTGATGGTTCCAATTAGACAAATTGGAAATTTAAGCTCCAAACTCTGCTTGAGGGACAGAATGCCTATGGCATTGCCACCGGTGATGAGGTCAAGCCGACTACTGCAACTGGTGGATCGAATACAATAATTCAAGACTAGGAGAAAAGGGAGATGAAAGCGAAGGTTCTTCTTAAGTTATGAGTCAAAGATTGCATCATCCCTCACATTCGGGATTGCAAGACAATGAATTACATCTGGACGATTCTCAAAGAGATGTACGGGATCAAGAACACCAATCGAACTTTGTACCTCAGGAAGAATATTCTCTTAATCATGATGGAGGAGAATGAGTATGTTTCTTCATTCATATCCCAGATAAGGGAAGTTAAAGATAAACTAACTGATATCAGTCAGGTCATGGAAAATGATGATCTAGTGACAATTACCATGAACGGCACGATGGATGATTATCATATGTTTATACTGGGATTGAATGCAAGAGAAAAGCCTCTAGGCTTTGAAGAGCTCACTAGGATTTTGCTACAAGAAGAGGAAAGGAGGTTGTCTCTCAAACCTCAAAACCCAAATCTTGCATTGATGACCAAGTTTAAGCCGAAGGGGAAAGCAGTGGTTGATCACAGGAAAGGCAACGCATTACGAAAAAGGACACCACAAGGTATGACCTCGCATAAACATGACTTTGCTCCTAAATGATTTTATTGTGGTAAGAAAGGTCATATTGCTAAATTTTACCATAAGAAAAAGGTAGATGGGGAGAGGTACAAGCAGAGAAGACATGCAGGTCATTTGGTTGATGCACATGCAGATCAGAATCAGGATGTCAGATTGTTTATGGCTGAGGCTGACACTGCTTTAGCTACTGAGGAGGATTAATCAGATATTTGGTTCGTAGATTCTGAAGCCTCCTCACATATGACAGGTAAAAGGCAATGGTTCAGAAATTTTAGAGAATCCAACACTAGAGTAAAAGTATACCTTGGAGATAATAGAGAGTATGAGATCAAGGGACATGGAGATGTCCTTGTTACTCTACCTGATGGAAAGATCGGGAATATATCGGATGTTTGGTTTGTTCCCGGTATTAAGAAGAACTTGATTTCTGTATCAAATATTACAGATCAGGATCTTAAGGTAGAATTCTTTAAATCTCATTGTATTATTAAAGACTTGTTGGACCAGATGAAGCATATTGCTACAGGTATTTGTATAGGAGGACTCTACAAACTGGATGTGAAGAGTACACCACAACAAGTTTTGATGTCATCAGATAAGTCTGCTGAAAATTTGTGGCACCAGCGACTTGGGCACATCAATTTTAGTGACTTTCTTCTGTTGCAGAATAAAGGTATGGTAGATGGTCTTACTATTTTGAAAATGTTGCATATATATTGTGAAGCATGTGCATTCGGTAAATAGCATAGAGATGAATTTCCTATTGTTAAAGATAGGAAACAGAGGGATATACTCAAACTTGTACACATTGATTTATGTGGCCCTATGCAGACAAGGTCGTTAGGTGGGGCCTACTATTTTCTAATCTTTGTTGATGATTGTACAACATTCACATGGGTGTATTTTCTCATATAGAAGAGTCATGCCTTTGAGTATTTCAAGCAGTTTAGGAACATGATCGAGAAGCAGACATGAAAGTTCATCAGGATTCTTCGATTAGATCAAGGCGAAGAATTCAAGAAAGGGGATTTCAACAAATACTGTAAATAGCATGGGATACAACAGCAGTTTACAACACCTTACACTCCTCAGTAGAATGGAGTAGTTGTTGAGAGAAAAAACAAAACACTGGTGGAGTGTGCTCGCAGTATGTTGAAAGGTAAGAATCTAACTAATGGTTTTTGGGCAGAAGCTGTCAATACTGCAGTGTATTTGAAGAATAGGAGTCCCCCTAAAAGTCTTGATTATAAAACTCCTTTTGAAGCATTGTTTGGCTTCAAGCCTGCAGTAAGCCATCTTAGAGTATTTGGTTGTAAATATTTTGCGCATGTTCCCAAAGAAAACAGGGAGAAGTTAGATTCAAAGGCCATTAAATGTACCTTCATTAGATATTGTAGTGAGTATAAGGCTTATAAAATGTTTGATCCTTCTACTCACAAGGTGTTTGTTAGTAGAGACATATTATTCCATGAACAGGTTGATGGTGGAAATCCTGTTCAAGATAATAAAGAATGGCATGTACCCTTACTTTTAGATGAGGATATTGAAACAGGAATCAGTCAGCAGCAGCAATAGCAACAACAACAACAACAACAACAGCAGTAGCAGTAGCAACAACAGGATAAAATTGAGTTCAATCCACAAAGAGAAGAACAAAGCAGAATATTTGAAGCCCCACCGCTCAGGAGATCTAGCAGGTTGAAATAGTTACCAGCTCGATATAGGGATTGTGCGCTCATGACTAGTATGTTAAACATTACAGAACCTTCTAATTTTTATGAAGCTAGTCAGGGTTTTGAATGGAAGGAAGCAAAGAAGGAGGAATATGAATCTATTATTAAGAACAATACTTGGGATCTAGTAAAGCTTCCTCATGGTAAACAACCCATAGGTTACAGATGGTTATTTAAGTTGCAATTTAAAGTAGATGAGTCTATTGATAAGCATAAAGAAAGTCTGGTTGCAAAGGGGTATTCCTAGAAAGAAGGTATTTATTTTGAGGAAACATTTGCCCCAATTGCAAAATTAAATACTATTAGATTGATTATTGCTTTAGCCACTAAGTATCATTGGAAAATACATCAATTAGATGTTAAATTTGCTTTCTTAAATGGTGATTTAAAAGAAGAAGTATACTTAGTGCAGCCTGAGGGGTTTGTTAAGAAGGGAGAAGAGCACTTAGTGTGTAGATTAAAGAAAGATTTATATGGTTTAAAGCAGGCTCCTAGATCATAGTACAAAAAAATTGATTCATTTTTCCTCATGCATGGTTATAAACGGAGCAAAAATTATCCTAATTTGTATATTGTGTTTAATGATGAGGAGCAAATAGCATTGATTTCTTTATATGTAGATGATCTAATAATGACAGGGAGTGCAGACAATCTCATTGAAGAAATCAAACAAGAATTATCACAGAAATTTGAGATGAAGGACCTTGGAGAAATGAATTACTATTTGGGTCTAAAAGTTTGGAGAGATTCAAGCCAAACTTTCTTGTCCCAGGGTAAGTATGCTAAGAGTATATTCACTATATTCAAAATGGATGTGTGCAGGACTGGATTTGTGCCTTTATAGCAGAACAACAAACTTCAGGTGGATGATGGTTAGAAATATGCAAATGCAACATTGTACAAACAGTTGGTTGGTAGTCTTATCTATTTGACTACAACGAGACCAGATCTAGCTTATGCAATGAGTGTTTTGAGTCAGTTCATGACTCGACCTCATGAGAACCATTGGATTGCAGTGAAAGGAGTACTGAGCTATTTGCAAGGAACTTCAGACTTCAGTATTTTGTATTCTGACTCATTTGATGTTAGTTTGATAGGTTATACAGAGTTTAATTGGGAAGGGAATTTAGATGATAGAAGATCAATTACAGGTTACGTCTTCAGCATTGGGTCCGTGGTCATCTCTTGGTGCAGCGAGTGTAGGTTTTAACCCCGTACAGAAATTACATGCATACGAATTCTAAATCACACGAAAAATAAAAATGCGAGAGCATAACACATAAAACATTAACACATATACACAGAGATTTCCCCCTAGACCCCAAAACCGAGACTACCAGCTTGATTTTTCATTATATTCCTTTCAATGTTACAATACATATTTATACATGCCGAAGCATCCAATACCATGGACCGAAAAACCATCACGTCCAATATCATGGACCAAAAAACCATCGCATCCAATACCATGGACCGAAAACCATCGCGTCCAAAAAACATGTGCGAAAATCATGCACAAAACCATAGGTGGGTCCGCCCAACCTAACTCCATAAAGTGGAGTTACGGGTACCCCTCAAACCCCCTGTTAACTATGTGGAAAAAATATAACACAACCCAACAATCTCCCACTTGTTGTTTTCTTTCCACGGGGGGCAACAGGAAAGCTTAGTCATTTTTCCAGCCCTGAAACACCCATTGTTTCTCTACACCAAGAGAACTTCTCAGAGCTCACATATTTTGTCAATGCATCTGAATTATTCTTCAAAGTGTCCATCTTTACCAGCAACACCTTTTTGTCTTGTATCATATCCCTCACAAAGTGATACTGAACATCAATGTGCTTTGTCTTTGAATGATAAGTAGGGTTCTTTGCCAAGAAAATTGCACTTTGGACATCACAGTCTATCCTTGCTCCCTGTACTAACCCCATACTTGAACACAATCTCTGCAGCCAAAATGCTTCCTTGCTTGCATGAGTGGCTGCCATGTATTCTGCCTTTGTAGTTGATAGTGCCACTACAGATTGTTTCGTACTCATCCAACTGACTGCACCTCCAAATAGGTTAAACACATACCCACTTGTAGATCTTCTCTGATCCAGATCTCCAGCCCAGTCTGCATCAACAAAGCCACGGATATCCAACACTCTGTCCAATCCTGGTCTTCCTTGGTAGCACAAACCATAATCACTAGTGCCACGCAAATACCTGAAAACGCTTCACTGCTGTCCAGTGCTACTTCCCTGGTTTGGACATAAACCTGCTCAATACTCCCACTGCATGTGCAATGTCTGGTCTAATACAGACCATGGCATACATCAAGCTACCGACTGCACTTGCATATGGAACACGGACATGTCCTCTTCCTCTTCTTGTGTCTTGGGACACTGTTCAACAGATAACCTCACACCTACAGGAATAGGAACCTTCACCGGTTTACTATACTGCATATTAAACCTCTGCAATATTGTCTCGACATACTTCCTCTGGTTTAACCAGAGCTTCCTCTTTGCCCGATTTCTTTTAATTTCCATGCCCAAAATATAGTTTGCAGCACCGAGATCTTTCATGTCGAATTTGGAGGACAATTGGGTCTTCAAATCCTGGATAATTTCTTTGTCATTTCCAACCAACAACATATCATCCACATACACGACCAGATAAATAACACGGTCACCAATTAATTTAAAATACACACAATGATCTGCTTTGCTTCTGGTGAAGCCAAGTCCCCGTATAAATGTATCAAATTTCTGATACACATCCTTGGTGACTGTTTTAACCCATACAGAGACTTCTTTAACTTGCATACCAGTTCTTTCTTACCCTTCACCGCAAAGCCCTCAGGTTGCTTCATGTAGATTTCCTCTTCCAAATCCCCGTGAAGAAATGCTGTCTTCACATCCATCTGTTCTAACGAAAAAATCAAAAGCAGCAGCAACAGATAAAAGTAATCTATAGAAGTTACCTTGGCAACAGGAGAAAAAATATCACCAAAATCAATTCCCGGCACCTGGGAATAACCTTTTGCTACCAACCGAGCTTTGTATTTCTCCACCTTCCCTTCTGCATTGTCTTCTTCTTGAACACCCATTTGCTGCCAATGGGTTTCCTTCCAGCCGGCAACTCCACCAGATCCCAAGCCTCATTTTTGTGCAAAGATGCCATTTCATAACCATGGCCTCTTTCCAGAGTTTTC
>APFE030092114.1:78384-93494 GCA_000404065.3 Pinus taeda
TGTCCCACAGAGCCTTCGCCGTAGCTTCCCCTGATACATTCAACAATACTGAATCTGAGACACACAATCGTATTGTTCTCTTTGCCTTCCGATCCAACTTCTTCCATTCTTCATCAGTCACTCTTGTTGGTTTAGTACCTGGATCTGCCGCGATCCATTGATCTTTATCCACCAACAGATCCTCCATCTTGAGTTTCCACAACTCAAAACTCTCACCATTGAACTTCTCAATCTCTATCTTTCCTCTGCTCGCCATCTTCTTTCACCACCAGAATCGATCTCGCAGATCTCCCACTGAACAGGGTCTACCACAGGCCCGAGAGAAACCTCTCAGCAACAAAGACGTCCCCTTGAAGCCAAAACAACTCTGATACCAAATGTAGGTTTTAACCCCGTACAAATTTACCTGCATACAAATTCTAAATCACAGGAAAAATAAAAATGCGAGAGCATAACACATAAAACACATATACACAGAGATTTCCCACTAGATCCCAAAACCGAGACTATCAGCTTGATTTTTCATTATGTTCCTTTCAATGTTACAATACATATTTATACATGTCGAAGCATCCAATACCATGGACCGAAAAACCATCACGTTCAATACCATGGACCAAAAAACCATCGCATCCAATACCATGTACCGAAAACCATCGCATCCAAAAAAATGTGCGAAAATCATGTACAAAACCATAGGTGGGTCCGCCCAACCTAACATAGGGTCCAAAACCAAAATTTTCCGGGGCGCTGCCCCTGACCCCATAAAGTGTGGTTACGGTTACCCCTCAAACCCCCTGTTAACTATGTGGAAAGAATATAACACAACCCAACAGCGAGAAGCAGCATATTGTAGCCTTATCCTCAGCAGAAGTAGAATATTGAGCTATGTTGCAGCGACATGTGAGGCAGTTTGGTTGCACAGATTTCTCCAAGATGCAGGAAAAGAACAGACAGAAGCTACGGTTATCAATTGCAATAAACAAATTTCCATCAACTGGCCTACAATCTTGTGTTTCATAAAAATATTAAGCACATAGAAACTTAATTTCATTTTCTTAGGGTAAAAGTGCAGTCCAAAGATAGTTGTGTTGAATATTGTAATTCTTGCGATAATATTGCTGATATATTTATTAAGCCTCTGGAGAGATTGAAGTTTCAGATGTTTAGGGACACATTAGGTGTGTTTAATAACCCATTTTCCATTAAGGGGGAGTGTTAGAATTAATGGAGATTAGGTGATTATTATTATATAGTTATGATTGTACTTTTCTTGGTCATTCAGTGCCTATCATTCAGCGATTTGATTTACTATTCCTAACAAAGTGTATCTATTTATTATTGGAGTTTAATGTAAAGCTTAAGTGGCGTATTTGTTTGTAAGAGCTCCTGATCGGCACCTGTTAACTCCTCTTATGTTGTTTGTCAATTCATGTTTTCCGTATGCAACTGTTAACAGTTAGGTCGTTAAACGGGTGGCAATTAAGAATTAGATGAAAATCTCCGGAAGGCCCTGCCTTTAAAAGAACGCGTTAGGCATAATTATTGACGTCATGCGTTGAATGGTACCCCGTGGTTTCTTCTCCGGTGCTGGCAACAGTCTGGTGTACGCATTCAATGTCAGCATCGTCCACTGAAAGCGTGCTCACAGTCTAGTTGTATACAGTCACGCATTGTCCGTAGCATTATTGCATGAACGTGAACCCTGTGCTTATCATGTAGCTGTGAAACTAATTATTCGACCTTGAATGTTACAAAAGGAGAGCTACTTTTTAGCCAACAAAAATTATTTATATATAAGCCAATCATATATATATATTAGGTTAACTTCGATAGTCGCATCCTTTCATCTCTATAAATATATGGCCTATATCGCATCACACTTTTTACGGTGCTATACAGTTGAATTGTCAACTTCGATAATAAATGATGTCCATATATTGAATTGCAGATTGGGACATCTACTAGAATTGCACGTAGATTAATGCCGGCCATTGTTGATTTACAAAACCACAGATAGAGCCAATCCTATATATTATCGTGTTGGTTTATTCTATCTTAATGTATCTTAAGAAGTTAAAAAGGAACCAATCCTATATATAGACAGGAAAGAAAATGTCAAATAAAATTGCTTATGGAGAATTACGCTGTTGGTTTACTCTAATTATAAACAAAACAAGGTCTCTGTGCTGTAAATCAACTGCCTTGCACAAACTGAAGTCAACTTTTCAGCCATTTGGGATTTTCCATAATTAGAAATTCAATTTAAAAGCAAATCATTGGCCACATATATAAATTCTTCATCCTTATGTCAATTATTGGTTATGAAATATTCTTAAAAATTCAAGAATTTGCAATAAAATTAAACTTGGATCAACAATTTGTAATAGGCATAAACGTAGATCTAGAGAACATTGGATCCAAAACAGATATAACACCGATGTTCTATTGACAAACTGCGCATTTCAACTATCTGTGGTTTCTGATTGAGAAGGTACCCGAGTAATCAGCTGGCCAATTAGACAGGGCCCGATCCTGGGCTATGGTTTTTTGCTCATAGAATTAAATGCCGAATGCGGATCATAGTTGTTTTTGGTATATGTTCATACTGGTTCTTTCTATGATGCACCGTTTTATTTTTTGATCTTGTTGTTAATGTGAATGTATATATGTTAATGTGAATGTATAGATTGGTCAATATTCTTGCTCATTTTTGATATAGGCATTTTTTGTATTTGGAAACTGCATTGACATCTGAACTTCTCAAATGTCCTGTATCATAGTCTTCCACTTATTTGTACCTTATAATAGTATTTATATTTTTTTTTTCAATATGGTTAACATCATAAACCAACAGCATGCTGCATTTCTCTCCTCTAAGAGAAAGCAGTTATGTTAGCCAAATAAAGTGAAAGTGTTACAAACATATGAAGAAAGAAAAAAAAATTAAAACAGCGAAATCGTTGCAAACCCAATGCCAAAGAGAGGCACTCTGAATTGCCCCGAGAAACTCATTTCGATCTATGCCTTATCTAGTTTTGAAAGAAAAATATATAGATACATAGAGCTATATATTACAGGAAAAAATTAGAGCTTAAATTCTAATAAACTGACTACGATTGGTGTCGATTTAAATCCTCTGGGATTGGTCTTGTAAATTCAGGATAATTGGTATAATGATTTAAACTGGGATTGGTATAAGGCAGAGGACTAGAGATTTAAACTGGCAATGGAAATGTATTAATATGAAATCAATTAAATACCGAACAACATGATTAAAAAATCTCTAATATAAAGATGTAAACTACTCAGAAAGAAAGCAGAGACCCACTGTAAAACCTGTATAGCCTATATAAGCATAACAATCGAACATGAGTAGCATCTATCAGCGTAACAATGACACAATAAATGGAAAAACTCTTATATTATAAATCACCCACGTCAACTGCTCAAAGACTGTACAAGGTCGAGGTATTAAAACCCTGTCCCGAATAAAATCTCAAATTAATTCAAATAATACCCACATTTATCAAATTCTTGGAGCGAAGAGGGATTAAAAATCTTTTCCATCACACAATCCCAAATTTTATTTATATCACACCAACATCAATACCTGATTAGTGCAGAGCGAAGTGGCATTATAGCCCTTGCATCACACAATCCCACATTCATTTCCCTTCTCCCAAAGAAATTGTGTGCCTCAGACGATTTAATAACTGTCCTCACTACATTGTCAAGGAATTTTATTATATTGTGGTAAAATACATCTACTGCTCTAGAACAATTCAACTTTTGCATTAAAAAAGATACCGTAATCACCAGCCCTATAGAACAAATTTGCTTTCTGATTCTCACTAGCCACTTTTAATTTTCTCCTCCTTCCCTTTCCTCCGATTATTTTCCGCTTCTGGCTCTGGTTCTCATAATCGGCCACTTTGTTGTTCATTGGGAAGGGCCAAATTCGTTGAAAGAATTTCTGAAGCCTCCAAATCCAAGGTCGGTCAATGAAGGGAACGTGAACGATCTCATAGTCTACTCCTGCCATAGCCAAAGCTTCAGGTGAAGCAAGATCATCCCTGTTATCTAGTTGCAGACAATCTAACATCAATTTTCTAAATATACTCATTTCGAATTTGATCTGATTGCTGCTATTTCTCTTTGCAGCAGCCACCCATTATGGGAATATATTCATTTTTCAGCTCCTTTCATGGCCTCTATATCCATTTTTCAGCTCCTTTCATGGCCTCTATATCCATTTTTCAGCTTCACGGCCTAACATTCTTAAAGCGCCCTAAATTATTTTCTTCCAAGTTTCCTTAGTAGTGGGGTTTCCTACGTGGAGGTGTTGGAAGTTTCCGGGCAATCAGCTATTCATTACGCGCGAGTGCTTTCGTAGTCGATTCTTCAGAAACGAAGACATCAAGAAAAATTAGTGTTTATGGGCATAAATATTTAAAAAAGAAATAAATGAATACATACTCTTCAATTTTTCTCTGTTTTAGTTTAAAAAATAAATCGCGACAGCTGTAGTCTGTGATCGTGTTACAACACGTTTTTCAAATCAATGTGATCGTGTTACAACACGTTTTCAAATCAATGTGATGTCATTTTTATGTCAACATTGAAGTTTATTTTATTTTGTAAAGCAATGTATCATTATTATGAAGAGTTTGAGTAGGTAGCTATATTATAAATACTATTTTATCATGAGGTTTGATGATTATGATTGTCTTTTTTCTAAACGGAATATCTAATTATTATAAAAAATGTAGGGGTGTATTTATATATTAATATAAAAATAAAAACTTAGTGAATTGAGAGAGGTTGATGTTTTTTTGGGAGTTGTTTTAAATAGACTTTTTGGAAGCTTTTCAGGTGGGTTTTTTTGTCAAAATCCGGCAGCAATTCCTTGAAATCACAAGTTTGGTAGCTAATTTATGCACAATCAAAGCGTCCTAGGGGTTTTTCAGGGTGTTGAATCCAAATATGTAGTTAAAAAACCATTTTAAATAATACAAATAAGGATTTAACCTCAATTTTTTCCCCCTGATTCCGTCACCGTAATCTCCAAAAAGTCGCACTAAAAACAACTCCCTTTTTCTGAATCCAAATATGCAGTTAAAAAACCATTTTAAATAATACAAATCAAGATTTAACCTCAATTTTTTCCGTCTGATTCCACCGGAATCTCCAAAAAGTTGCACTAAAGACAACTCCCTTTTTTTATATTATGTAAACAATTTGCCTATGTTAAATTGTACCAACATAAAATAAATATAATTAATTATTATGGTTTACAATTAAATTATTTTAAAGTCAATTTAGTTTCACATTTACTAGGGTGAAGAAATCAAATTTCTCAAAAATTAAATTTATCTTATAAAGAAAAAGAAATTTAATCTCTATACTTCTAGAATTTAAATAAATCTACACACTCATTTGATTATGCTGATGATGATGATGGTTAACGTCCATTGAGACCAAATTTTGGTCTATCGGACCTAAAGAAACAAATTATTTAGTTTGATTTAAGATTTTATTCCAATGCTCAAAAAGCTTGGAGAGAAGCCTCCTGAGCTCATAATAAGTTTGACATCCTAAAAGGCTAGGAAGGTCAGTGTTGCGAAAAAGATTATGAAAATCAGATCTAATGTGGTTGTAAGCAGGGCACTCTAAGAGGAAGTGGTTTTCATCCTCGATGTTCCTATTCTCACAGAGATGCACTCTAAGAGGAAGCGGTTTTCATCCTCGATGTTCCTATTCTCACAGAGATGGCAGATCCTTTCCATCCATGGTGTTTTACTAACTGCACCGCATGTTTCACTATAAAGCTCATGAGAGTTCGTTCTAATCTTTGCTATATTAATTGTATTCTTTGAACTAGTTAAAATAAAAAAATACTTTAATCTTTGCTATATGTGATTTGTTAAATCAATCTAAGTATCAATTTATAATAATTAATTTTTTTTATTATTTAATATTTATAAAATAAAACTTTAAAAAGTCAATTAATTTGAAGTTATATTGGCTCACAAACCCATAAACAATACTAATGAAGAAGTGGACCACTACCGCCACTGGGCTTATTTTGATGGGCCTTCCTTTGTTGGGGAGATTGTGGGGCTGGTGTTGCTTTATATTTAATAGAGAATCATTTCTACAAACTTCAATGCGGGCTAGGTAGGGGCACTAATAATTATGAAAAATTTCTCAGTCTTAAACAATTTCTCTTCTTCTTTATTGAAAAGGGATTCAAAAGGCCACAATTTTTTGGGAATCTTTGATTGTTATTATTGGACACCTAATCCTTTAAGTGTTATGGCGTGGAAGATAAATAGTCAAAGGTATTCCAAGAGACATTTGAATATGATTCCAATAGTCATATGAGTGTATTATTACACAGGGGCTTCACTCAATGGACCTCTGACATATCACGTGTGTTCGTGGCATACTAAACAATACCCCTAATTTGACTACATATTGGAAAATAACTCTAAAAATCACATTATGGAACCCCCTACCAATATGAACCCAATACACCTTCCCAATTTAGAAAACCCTACTTTCACTAGATATTGTAGGTATCCATGTTTACATTAACATTTTTTATGCCTCTTTATATTTTCTCATCATCTTTGAGCTCCATTTTTTATGCTTGCCAATATAAAATCCCTTTACCCCCTATATATCCCCCAATATATTATGTCATTTTTCCTCAATATATATTCCCCAATATGAACCCACGTGGTATGATATTTCTCCCCCAGTGAAGCCCTCATGATTATATATGTGTGTCATTTGTTAATAGTAAAGGTATTCACGCTTTACCTTATTTGGCTGTCCACAATCCATGTATATCTAACATGGTATCAGAGCTGTTGAATAACTTCCCTCCTCTTGAACCACTAGTTTTGTGGCCACTGTGCATTTCAGTTCTGCCATCCTAAGCTTGACATAACACAGATTAGAGGCCTCACTTTAAATGTGTCTACAATATCTACCATCCAGTCAGGTTTTTCTTCTTGTCAATGACATTTAATAACTTCTACATTTTTGCCTATCCTCCCTAGCACTCAAGAAAATATGTCAGTGCATTTGGGTGGTAATATTCCACTATTTGCTACCTTTCTAACGCTTTTAAGTCCTACTCATGACCATTGTAAGCCTATTACTGTCAACCTACAGTCCTTGTAAGGCATTTCTCTAAACATGTTTCCCATTCTACCACTCTTTCTGACACCTCTATTTCGTTGGCCTGGTAGAAATGCCTCGATCTCCTTATCTCTCTTATTATGATAACTATGCCCATTACTTTATTAGTGGGTATGCACATCCAACGTTAACAAGACATTACTGCATCACCCTAGTTGTAAGGTTTCTCTTCCAAAACTATATCATCCAGTTATTCCATCAGGTCACTGAGTCGCTTTATTTTTTACAAATCTTTCTTCTTTCCCCTTTTGCTGGATTCAGTTTAGTTTGAGATTTCTTCCCTTTTCCCTTCTTTCCCTTTCCAACCAATGCAAATTTTTATTTATCCTTTCCCTTGGACAAGGTCCCATCTCTTGTATTCTGCCTTATTTCCTCATGTACCAAATCATACCATAAGTGTTCACAATTCGGTAGTTTCTCCCTCTCGTTCACTTAATTTGGATATCTATGCCAACTCTTGGGAAGGCCTCGCAGGGCTATGCTTACCAAGTCATCATTTGAAGTAGTAACACCAACTCCTGCAAGCTCATCACGAACTTGTATGAACCTCCTTAGATATTGTAGGATAAAGCCATTCTTCTACATCTTGATGTTTCAAATTTTATCCTTGAGCACCAAATTTTTGTGGTCACTACTAGTCTAGAACAAAGTTGTTAGTGCCTACCACATTGCATAAGGATTTTCTTTCCCATGGATATTGTTGTCAATGTGATCCCATACTCCCTCCAATATTATTCTCCACACCTTGGCTACAACTTTCTTCCACTGAGCAAGGTTTTGGGTATCAAATTATGTTGGTTTTGTAACATCTCTCTTGACGTATTCTAGGATTCCATTGTCATCGAATACCTCCTCCATGCGATCCTTCCAGTTAATGAAATTAGAGTTGCCTTCCAAGGCATACTCTAGCCTCAACCCGTTGAAGGTCATATTCTCAGCTCTTAAGAGATCTTGCTACACTGAACTGCAAATTCGAACCTCCTGAGAAACAAATTCGAAATTCCTGCTCTAATGTGAATCCTACTATGATATGATGTAGAACTTATAGTGTAGATTTTCAACCACTGATGAAGTTTTTTCCAAATCATAAGACACAAACCTACTCTACTGCTCTACGAAGTTAATTCACAATTTAGAACAAAAAATTTAGACATGCAATAAGAAATAAAACACATGCACACAATATTGCTAAAAACTCCAATGCCTTCTTGCATCAATATGATGAATATAGATGTATTAAAATTTCTTTACTCAACTGTGCACAACCTGCAGGTGAATAACCTATCTCTTTACTCACTAAGAAGCCCAAACCCAAACTTCGTCAATTTCTACCTCTACTTGAGCCCCTATTTCCTTGTGCAATTCCTTGAGAAATTAGGCCCCCATTATTTAGGATTTTTTCCGAAATGGATTGCACAATTACTAAGGTTGATCATGTGACTGCATGCCACACCTATACACTCAAGACTAGCCTAGAACTAATGTTACACTACCTTGGAATTTCCACCATAGCCAGGGAATTTGAATTCTTTGCATGCATTATTTTGGGTTGATTGATTAGTTAACTGGAGGATCAATACATCTGACTGAAGTCCCAATGCACAACTAGCCTTTCATAGTTCCTCCAACAATTCGAACTAGTTTAACTAAAAACAACTTGAGATAATTGACTTTCATTGCTACAAATTAGCAATCACACATACTTAACTAAACTCTAACTCCTCCAACTCAAATTTGTTGAGTAAAATGGGTGACACAACCCATGTCATACAAGTTAATTGCATCCAAGTTGTCTGTTAATGTGGAAATTCAAATTTTGTCAATTTAATCAAGGCAAAATAAAATTGAGAATTTCTTGCTGCATTTTTCAATAATCCTTCAGGTGAATCTAATCCATGTTGCCAATCTAGCACAACAATGTGTTAATAACAACAACCAATGGACGTAAGTAGCGTTCAAAATAAATAAAACAGTCAAAAAACACATATTAAATCACAATTGATTGAGACCCTGAAAAGTACTCTAACTATGTTACCACCTATCCACGTTCATTGAAAGTGCCTCCGTTGTTCCTCTCTCAACGCACACCTTTGTTGTCGGTCTCCAACACTCTAAACCCCATTATTTGTTGTCACCCTCCATCGCTCTACTTCCCGAAGCACCCACCAATAGTGTAAAGACGAACCCCTAATCCTTTACCTTTTTTCCTAGTGCCTCATATTGAAAATTTTAAGAAAAAATATTTATTTTGTCTTAAAATTCTCACTGCGTAGTAGTGTCAAATGCAACGACATACAAGTTGTCTCTAATTGTATCAACAAAGATCGAAGGGACAAAAGAGTAATTAATATCTAGGAAATCTTGCGAGGGAAATTTTTCACGTCCTTTAAAGTCGGCTACCCCCAGAAAACGAAAAGCCCAACACGTCATTGTCTTTATATAAGATAATGTGAATGGAAAGTGAAATAATAGTGTTGGTATAGGCGCGATATAAGCTGGCGGACTTAGTTTGCACTGTCAAAGTCAATTTTGTAGTTGTTAGATAATATTTTCTTAAATTGATATGTTTTTGTCTTAATTGTTAATTGTCTTATCTTGAGTGGTCATTGTCTTAAATATAAAGTTGTCTTAAAATATTTTTGTCTCAAACTGTTTTTGTCTTAAATATAAAGTTTTGTCTTAAACTATTTTTTTCTTAAAGTAAAGTTTTGTCTTAAAATATTTATGTCTCAAATTGTGTTTGTTTTAAAATATTTTTTGTCTTAAACTATAAAGTTTTGTCTTAAATTTAAATTGTCTTAAAATATATGTCTTAAGTTGTTTTTGTCTTAAATATAAAGTTTTGTCTTAAAATATTTTTGTATCTAATTGTTTTTGTCTTAAATTTTATATTTAAGACAATTCAATTGATATTAAATTTTAATGTAAAATAATTAAAATAAAAAGTGATCTTTTAAGACAAAAGATTTCTTGTTTTAAAAAATCCTCTTAAAAGTGCCCTTGGTGTAGTAGTGCATAATCAAACATGGTTGAATATTGCCAACCATGATCAAGGTCCTTATGATTAATTATGCTCAACCATGATTAAGCATGGTCATCTTTGGTTAACGATAGTCAACCTAGAACATTACATGCTCTACTGACTCTTAATGGGCAATCATGATTAGAAAGGTCAAAAATGGTTGAATATTGTCAACCATGATCAAGGTCTTTATGATTAATTATGCTCAACCATGATTAAGCATGGTCATCTATGGTTAACGATAGTCAACCTAGAACATTACATGCTCTACTGACTCTTAATGGGCAATCATGATTAGAAAGGTCAAACATGGTCAGCGAAAGTCTCTATGGTTGAATATGGTCAACTATAATGATTAATCAAATTCTCTATGGTTGAAATATGATCAATGATGGTCACCCCTCTTCAACTATAGTCATACAACATCCTAACTATTAATGTAATCATTTTTGTAACATTAATGTAAGTTTTACCAAAATCAACTTTAATTACTCTCATCAGCCATGGTCAATAAATCCACTAAAACCATCCATATATGAAAATAGCACTTGTGAGTGTATATCAATCACATTAGTAAATGTGATTGTGTCAATTAAATTGTGGAGTAGATTTTAGATACACTAAGTTAATCAAGGGGATTTCTGCGTTTAGATCGATCAATGGGTAAATAGTATCCGTTTCGGCGAAGAGAAGTTGTTCTTAGATCAAATGAATCCAGGGAAAGGCAAATAACTAAAGAAATTGCAACTAGGTGACCAAAGGGAATTGCACTTAACACTGGATCCATCTGCGGGACCGGATCAGCGACTGAAACGACTGCTGGTGCTTGCTTGGATGCCTTTGTTTCACCGGTATCTGGTTAAAGATCAGCCGTCATCAGGGTGACTCTTGATGACGCAGTCGAGCAGCTGCTATACCACGTAGTGGTCTGTAGATTCTTCGTCCTAATGTCAACTATTGGTTATTGAATATTCTTACAAATTCAAGAATCTGTGATAAAAATTAACTTAGATCAACCATTTGCAATAGACAAAAACTTGGATCCAGAGAACATTGGATCCAAAACAGATGTTCTAATGACAAACTGCGCATTTCAACTATATGTGGTTTGTGATTGAAAAGGTACCCGAGTAAACATTATAGTTCTTAACATCAAAAACCTACAGCATGCCGCATTTCTCTCCTCTCAGAGAAAACAGTTATGTTTCCCGAACCAAGTGTTACAAAGATAGGAAAGAAAGAAAAAAAATTGAAAATAGCCAAATCGTTGCAAAGCCAAAGCCAAAGAGATCGGTGTGAATTGCCTCGAAGGCTCATTTCGATCTATGTTTTATTTATAAGAAAAATATATAGATACATAGAATTATATATTTTACTGAAAAATTGTTGGGAATTTCTGATTAAAATTTATAGGGCTAATTAACTATCGTATCGTTCGTTTATCCAATGTCTAATAAAGTCACTACAATAGAATTAAATCCTTTCAGATCCAAAATGGTATGAAATACCTTGGATATCATATTAAACCTTGTAGTCATAAAGTTGCTGATTGGCAATGGTTTGTAGATCATTTTTCCAAAAGGATTTCTCGATGGGAACTTAGGTATGTTTCTAGGTCATACTTACCCAAGTTGTCCTTATTCAATTGGGGGTTTATTGGGCACATCTTTTTCATATCTCTGTCTCTATTATTAATAGTCTAAACCGTATCATGGCTAATTTCATCTAGGGGGAGTCATGGTAAAAAAAAAATATCATTTGGTCAAACTATCCAACATCTCTTATCCAAAGGGGATGGGTAGATGGGGAGTCATGGACCTGCGTCGTTTTGGGGGGTCAGTTTTGATCAAATCTCTTTGGAGGGGTCTATTTGGGTCTAGCACTTGGAATGGGGTCATTCGGCATAAATACCTTAAGGATCAAGACTTCTTGTTATGGTATCATAAAGGTACCATTGGAACCAGTGATGGATCGGCTATCTGGCTTAGTTTTATTAAGATTGCTAAAAAAATTATCCAACATCTTGCATGGAAGATGGAATCTGGAAACAGAATCCTCATTGGTGTTGATCATATTCTGGGTGCTGGCATTCACTGTAATATTTCTAAGGGGCTTATACATTTCTTAAACGGTCGTGGCATATACTTTTGGTGCCAAGTCATTGCTCATTGGTAGGGCCCATGCCCCATATGGAAAAGTGCACAGGAGAGAGGTTTGTTTGGGCAAATGGACCTGGAGTGGAACCGAATCACTGCTGGAATGAAGCAACTCAATATTTGTTGTACGGGATCACATGATAAATTCATATGGACTGTCAAGATGGCATTTGATAATATTATCGTTGCTGATACATACCTAACTCTATGCAACATGGATGCTAGACAGGGAGAGCATCAAGTCTTATATGCCTTATGGAAAACCAATATCCCAAACAAAATCATCATCTTCACATGTTTGGTCAACCACAACAAAAATCTTATGTGGGAAACTTTGCAGAAGAGGCAATGACATGGACTTGGCATATGCTCCATATGCAAAAGGGATGTAGAGAACAATAACCACATATTTCTCCAATCTCTGTATATAGTATAGGTATGGAAAAAAACTTTCATTACACATTGGTTTTCCTTATATTCAACATAATTGCATTGTGGAATCTTTGAAATGGTGGAGCACTCAGAAATCCATATGGAGAATCATCCCACTTTTCCTTTTTTGGGTGATTTGGAATTGGAGAAATAAGTACATTTTCCAGAATTCCTTAGAAGATTTTTCCATGGTTTTTGAAAGAACCATCACCAATCTTTCCATACACTCCACACAACCCACATGCTCCAGAATCAGACAACACAAGAAAATCCACCTGCAGATGGAATATCCAATGGGCTTCTTTGATGGGGCTGCACAAAGGAACACCTATGGCTGTGGCTTTTGGATAGCAATTTCCACTGATATGTGTTACAGGGTTTACTAGAATGTGGGTAGGGGCACCAACACCAGGGCTAAAGCCATGGCACTATGGGGCCTCTTTTGGTTCCATAATTTCCTTGCCATTCCTCACATCCATATTTATGGTGATTCCAAGATCATCATTGAACAGGTCAAAGGCAAAGCAACCATAAACAATCCCTTGCTACTCGGCTGGCTGGGGAGAATCGATCTTCTATGGCAACAACACAACGACTCCACATTATACCATATAGGCAAAAAACAGAACAAGGAAGTTGATGGACTATCAAAAAAGGGACTGCACAGTAAGATCGGTAATATGCATATGGAGGTAACATGGGAACAAAAGGTTTTTGAAGTTGGAGAATTTCCATTTCAAGGGTAACTTCTTTTCTTCTCCAATCTTTTTTTGTAAAATTTTGTATGATGAATTTGTTTAGCCACAACAGCTTTCCAACAAGTATAGACATACTGAAAACTCACTTGCCTGGATAGAAGGTATGGATCCATTATTGGACCGGTGATTATATCCTTGCCTACTATTTATTTTAATGGATAGTCCTGCGCTGATGGCCTGTAAGTTTTGTTTAGTTTATTAGACATGTTATTTTCTAGTAAAGATGCATGATATGCTCACCCAAATATCCTGAATATTGTAATGAATTGAATGATGAAAAACATTTTCTGTATATTTAAACATATGATATAATATTATATTTTTTTCGTTCTTGAAAAAGAAAATAAATAAATAAAAATAAAAATAAATTCCTCCGACATTGATCCTGTAAATTCAGGATAATTAGTATAATGATTTTAACTGGAATTAGTGCAGAGTGTTTAGAGTGTTTAAAATTTGAGTTCAGTATTTATAATTCAGACCATTAATTATTGAGTTCACAATATTACATCAACCACAAGCCTTGCCTACGTTACCACCAATTTGAATTGGCTTCAAATCGTATGGTATAATCATAGATAAATGCCGTACCATAATGTGGATATTGACCGCCCACAGCACGTCAAAGTTATCAACAAAAAACTACATGTCAAATGTCAAAGTAACCCTCTAATAAAACAACGCATTCAATTTCCAATTTAGTATTTATTTTATTTAAAAATATGATTTTTATTTTATTTATATTATTTATATAAATATAGTTAAAAATATATATAAAAATAATTGATATATAAAATTATATAAATATTTTTTAGAAGTATAATTATTGTTGAGATTTTCTGGAAAAATCATATTGAGAATAAAAGGTCGACATGACCTAAATCTAGGTTCATCATCAAGACCAGGATGAGGGAAAAGGTTGATTGACAGAAATTTATAGATCAGAGGGATGAAACGGTAAATTCCAACAGTTAAATAAAACATATTCACCCATAAATTTCTGTCAATTAATCTTTCCCCTCATCCTGGTCTTGATGATGAACCTAGATTTAGGTTCGAAAAGCGTCGACCCTTTGTTCTCATTGTGACTTTTTCGAAAAGTTTGAACAATATATCATGAATCACATTAGCATAAAGTCTGAAAGTATAATTATTGATAATCAAAATTAAAATATATATTAGAAAAATACAAAATTATTGATAATGAATATGATACATTCTCAAAGTATTAATTAGAAATTAATTAAATTAGTACAACCTTATAAATTAAATAGTTGGTGAGTATCAATACATAATAAGTATCAAAACACTTCATCTTACTTCTCAAATTGTCAAAAAAAAGAAAGATAAAAATTAACTACATTACAACTTTATTTAAAAATATTATTATTTAGGTAAAGTCTTTGGGTAGAAATCACATAAGAGAAATTTTTGGCCGACGGCTTTAGAACCAACAAGTGTGGTTCATCATGAGGACCCACACTAGTTGGTTAGAAATGCCTCGGCCAAAAATTTCTCTTTATGTGATTT
>APFE030092114.1:102887-125121 GCA_000404065.3 Pinus taeda
TGGTTATCGCTTATATGATTACGAAAATCACAAAATCATTAGGAGTAGAGATGTAATATTCAATGAAAAGGTCTTGTACAAGAATCAGTTGCAGGAAAAGAAACAGGAAAAAAAAACAAGGAATACGCAGTCCTTGATGAAATCACTGAAAAAGTAAAGGTTCCTGAAAATAATGATAATCAACAACCACAACAACAGCAACCACCACAACAACAACAAGCACCCCAAACACCTGAAAGTGATGTTAGAAGATCTACCAGGATAGGTAGACCCCCTGAACAATACTCTCCTTCGTTATATTATTTATTGTTGACTGATTCTGGTGAACCCGAATGTTATGAAGAAGCAATGCAGGTTGAAAGCAGGAAGAAGTGGGAGGTAGCCATGGAAGAAGAGATGGACTCCTTAATGCATAACCAGACTTGGGACTTAGTCAGGTTGCCTACAAGAAAAACTACATTGAAGAATAAATGGGTTTACAGGCTAAAGGAAGAAGATGGAGGAAAACAGAGGTACAAAGCTGACTTGTGGTGAAGGGGTTTGCACAGAAGAAAGGTATTGATTTTGATGAAATATTTTCTCCTGTTGTTAAAATGACTTCAATCAGAACTATTTTAAGTCTTGTAGCAGCTGAAGATTTGCATCTTGAGCAGTTAGATGTAAAGACAGCCTTTCTCCATGGGGATTTGGAGGAAGAGATATATATGCAGCAGCCACAAGGATATGAAGTGAAAGGGAAGGAGAAACTTGTGTGCAGGGTGAAGAAGAGCTTGTATGGCTTAAAACAGGCTCCAAGGCAGTGGTATCTAAAATTTGACAAGTTTATGTCTGAACAAGGTTATACTAGATGTCACTCTGATCATTGTGCTTATCTGAAAAAGCAAAATGATGGCAGCTATATTATATTGTTATTGTATGTAGATGACATGCTTGTTGCAGGATCTAAATACAGGAAATAAATGTGCTCAAAAGAAAATTGGCAAATTCATTTGCAATGAAGGATTTGGGAGCTGCAAAACAAATCCTTGGTATGAGATAACTAGAGACAGGAAAAATCACAAATTAACATTGTCTCAGAATGAGTACATACAAAAGGTGTTGAAAAGATTTACTATGCACAATGCAAACCAGTTAGTACACCTTTTGCTAGCCATTTCAAACTTAGTAAGGAAATGTGCCCAAAGACCCAAGAAGACATGGATTATATGTCTAAAGTTCCATATGCATCAGCAGTTGGAAGCTTAATGTATGCAATGGTCTGCACAAGGCCTGATATTGCACATGCAGTGGGAGTTGTAAGCAGGTACATGAACAATCCAGGAAAGGAACATTGGATGGAAGTGAAATGGATTCTCAGATATTTGAAAGGTACCACAAATCAAGCATTATGCTTTGGTGGTTCAAACATTTCTCTACAGGGATATGTTGATGCAGATATGGTAGGTGATAGAGATAACAGGAGGAGCACTACAGGATATGTATTTACTGTAGGTGGAATAGCTGTCAGTTGGGTTTCAAAAATCCAAAGTGTTGTTGCACTTTCAACAACAGAAGCAGAGTATGTTGCTGCTATAGAGGCTAGTAAAGAAATGATTTAGTTACAAAGGTTTATGGGTGAATTGGGAAAGAAGCATGATATGGGCACGTTATACAATGATAGCCAAAGTGCCATTCATCTTGCAAAGAAATCATCATTTCATTCTAGGACTAAACACATACAGCTCAAGTACCATTTCATACGATCAGTGTTGGAAGATGGAGAGTTGAAGCTGGAAAAGATACACACTAGCAAGAGTCCTGCAGACATGGTAGCAAAAGTTGTAACCAAGGAGAAACTGAGAACATGCTTAGTTTCAATTGGTCTTCAAGGATGACAATGAAGATGAGAAACAGCTAGATCCAAAGAGGAGTCATTGTCCAGCAAATGAAGCAGCAGTGGATTTGCTACAATCATTCTCCAAGTGGGAGATTGTTGTGTGTGGAGCATGATTGTTCAGAGGTCTTTGTTTCAGCCTGATGTATACCCCAAGAAGTTTGTACACCCCTCCACGCGGGGGGGTGCAGGGGGGACTTGTCCCCCCTGCGGGGATCCGGGGGCCAGCGGTCCCCCAGTGGGGGCTTGGGGGCAACGCCCCTGAAGCTGAAAACAGATGTAAAATTTCCTTGTAAAAGTATAGTAATTTCTAGTCAATCTAGGTCGTTCATTAGGCAGATGATTTTATCATAGAACTTATGTTTAGCTTAGGGTATTTTTCCCTAGAAGGCAACCCCTCTCTTTGTATGAGGGAATTGTATTTGAGGCTGTGTAATAGATGTGTATTCTGTGAGCGAGAAATGGAGAGGTGAGACTGTGAGAGAAAACAGAGGATATTACAATGGATCTGCTGTAGGTTGTGTCTCTTCATTTTGCTGGATAATAGAAAGGAAGGACTGGCTGTTCAGGGTGGACGTAGCCCAAACTGGGTGAACCACGTATATCTGTGTCTCTCTTGTTTTATGCGTTTTCTGTGTTTATATTTCTGCAATATTTTATGTGTTCCATTTCTCCACAATATATAATTTTATAACAAATTCAGCAGCATGCATGTCATTGTGCGCATGCATGTGATCCCACCCATTTAGCACACTCACTGAGGCGAAGGCAAGAAGCAATTCCGACTGGAGTTGAACATGTACTTCGACAAGTTGATGCACATGGTCACTAGCACACACTTGGAGATTAGCACAGACACTATGCATTAGTATGTTGCTAGTCTAGCAGCACTCAAGACAATGATGCACGTGTTATTAGACGAGTTGGACAGAGGAGCCATAGCAGTGTACTCGGATGAAATGGAGGCAAGAATTCTCTTTCAACAGGATGTCACCATTGAGCGTACAAACATCATCATAGATGACCAAGATTGGCATGAGTTCACCACCATCGACCATCAGAAGGATGTCAAAGAGTTGGTCTCACCACAACGTTCTAAGTTTCAGTGATGTCTTGCATGGCTTGCTCAAGCAATTTTGTCTCAAATGGGTACATGTGTAGATTGTATATAATGTCTTTTCAAGTGGAATTTCAAGTGTCGATAGTTGAATGTAACAGCCATAGAGTAGTTGAAGAGTCATCACGATAGATGAACGGTCACAAAGGGGAATGTACCTCATAATTCATTGTAAAGGCTTTTGGTCAGCCAAGATTTCGATAGGGCTATCTTACAAAGAGCTTAGAAAGTATTGTAATGAGCCTTGGCTTCTCCACTACGCAGATCTAGTATATCTCTTTGGAGGAGCAGGCAGCAGTGACTGTAACGTTCGATTGTCAAAACTAATGGCTGGTCATGGATCTATCGTATGAATAGAATTTACACTTATTAATATAACAGAGCCAACACGTTTCATGCATATGTCGTATTGTATTTCAGATATCTTATTTACTCTAAATGATATATGTATCTATTTGCTTACACATGCATGTGTAGCTATTTCTATATATATATGTGTGTATGAATCTTTCTGAAATGTGTTGTTTGTTTAACCATCACTTTGGATTGCTAGCTTACTTTCCTTCCATGTTTTGATGCATCTTAGCTCATGCATTCCCTTCTTAACTCTGTGTTGTCACATGTTTCTAAGGGGCACATTCACCTCACCCTCCATGTGTTAGAACTACTCATGCACTTTCCTTGACCTACTGCATATGTCACACCCTTGCCACCAATAGGGACATCTTACTTGCCTCTATGTGAAACCGCGGTCAAGGCAATACGTATGACCCACTGTTGGGACTCCTACACCAAATGGTCTGAGACCTAATTGGGATTTCTTACTGGGGATATCGCCTAACATGTTGGCCAATCATCACCATCAAACTTTTTGGTGCTAGAAGGAGGGCCAGATGATAAGTTGTGTCCTCTCATCCTGTTTTGAATCTTTGCACATATATCATGGAGTCCTGCACACTCAACCCTCTCCGATGTTTTTCGCATGCCGAACCTCTTCACATCACGAGGGATTTTTTTGATCTCTTGTCCTAATACACGTATGATGGTGAAGGCAAAGTGGCCTGGCCTGTGTTCTTACATGAATTCCTTACCATGCTTGACGAGGACGAAGGATGTTTTGACGAATAGGCCAGCTTGTTGCTTGCATAAACACTTCGTGAATCCCCACTATGGTGGCTTTATAGCCTACTAGCTGACAACATGCACTTCAGCCCAATCTGATGGTTATGTCAGGCCCTCAATGTCCTAAGGTTGGTTTTTTTTCTGATCAAGAAAATTTTCAAACACCCAAGGCTTCTCATCACTCATTTGTTTGCATTGAGGATCAATCCAACACTCAGATTTCACTTCCTCCACTCGAACTACATGATCCCATCGCTCATGCACTGGAGGAATCTTACACAGCAGCACACTTGTGCAACGTAAGTGGTCTACCTTTCTCACATTTTCTTGCATGTCACAGTCAAGGGAATGCATACACTCAACATCTTCATGCAATGTAGCACAACACCATGGCAAGTCCACAGAGTGCATGTCATGCACTTTCACTCATTTTTGTTCTGTGGACACTTGTAACTTCGGAGTGTGTTTGTCTTCATTGTTATATCTTTCACATCTGCTAGTTCACACAGCGGTGTTGTTCGTGAACCATGCCTTCACCACATGGGTCAACCAATGCACTGGTGGCTGCATTTGAAGTATCACTTCAGGTAAGACAACCCATGCACTGTTAGCTTAGGAGTAGGAGTAGTGTTTTCTTTTTGAGTTGTTTGCTTGCATGCATGTTTTCTTCTCTCCTTGTGTGTTTGTTTGCTTGTGTGTTTGTTTGCTTTCACATTTTCTTCTACTTCTTGCTTTACTTTTTGGTTTGTTTGCTTGTTTATGTATGTAAGTTAGTTTCGCATGGACCGTGTGTGACTCTTGAAACAAGCTGGGTAAAGTACAAGAGGACTTGTATAACTATCAACATTTGGTTATTTTTTATCTGCTCTCTTATGTAAGAAATTGTTGTCTGCAGCCCATGATACATCAATGGAAAATACGTACTGTTCGAAGTGAACCTTGGTGAAAACACAACGCTTGCGCGCTAACTAGTATCACCTACTCTAGTAGGTTGTTTTTGGGTTAATCCTTGTCATCTCAGTCAAGTATAGTAAGGTGAGGGGGAAAAGCTTAACAAGCACATCAGAGGTATATATAAACTACTTCTCTAAAGGAAAAACCTCTTCTTCTCTCAATAAGTCGAGATCCATCTTCCCCCTATAAAATGAATAAGTGATATCCAAAGTTATGAAAATGAAAAATAAAAATAAAAACTGAAAAAAATGAAAATTTTCGAAAAAAAATGAAAAATGAATAAGGTGAAGAGAAAGGCTTCCTGCGTAGAGAGGTGATGCAAGTAACTCCACCAGGGTATTGACCAAGGTTGCTGGTAGCGAAGCGATGCTTGTGTTCCAGCATGACTCCGCTTGGGTATTGTCTAGGACTGCTGGCAGCAGAGTAACACTAGAGATGAAACTAAAACTCTAACAACTATATTGCTTGTGCACCAATATACCCCTCATCCCCAAGTGAAATAGCTGTGTTGGCTTGGCTTAGAATGTGTGTCGACCGACCAAGAGCTTGGCAGATTCTACATCTTACAGTCAAACGAGTGTCCAAGACAAACAGAGAACTAAACAATACTTATGGAGGTGTTAGACTTGCTTTTGATGAACAAAGTCCATTTAGAGAGTTGGAGTTCTACCAGTGTGTCGCCAAGTGTTGTAGCGGCTACAACCACCCTCCAAAATTCTTCCTTAGCTTCATTTTGGATCCTCCCTATCGAGCATCCTCAGCAACATGTCTTGCACTATTAAGCACATCAGCTTCACCTGTTTCATAGTCTTGTCAGCCTATGCATGCAAGTTTGTTCCAACCCCTACACAAACTGCTTTCTGAACTTAGTGTCAGTTGCTGGTTGAGAAGCTCCCTCTGGGAATTGCACAATACTGGAGAGGAACTAGCCTTCCCTCCAGAAATTGTGCAATTCCTCTTGACATTCTTCCTCTCAAAAATTATGCAATCCATCCCAAGACAATTACTCAGCCCATAAATTGTACAATTTTGGGCAGCAGTCACCTACTGCTCCGATAAATTACACAATCCCTCTCAGAAAACCATCCCAGTAGCTAGCATAAATTGCACAAATCTAGCCAGGAAACCTATTGGGCTCAGAAATTGCGAGATACAGTGACACGGGCTTCCTTGAGAAAATTGCGAGGTCTGACCCAGGGCACTGCTTAGCTCAGAAATTACAAGATACAGTCAAACAGACTTCCTTGAGAAAATTGCGGGGTCTGGCCCAGGCTAGCTATTCAGCCCAAAAATTACACAATATTGGGAGACAGTCACCTGTTTCTCCCAAAAAGTGTGCAATTCCTCTAAGACAGCCATCTCTGCTCAACCCAGAAACTGTGCAGATTTTCATCCAAGGCTCGCAGACCAATGCATGTGCCTTCTCGTTGACTGATTCCCTCTGGGACCGAGTAAAACTAATTTGCATGCATGGACTACTTCTCCAAAGGCAGCATGTAAAGGAATCGCTTGATTCGGGGATCTATTTTTAGTAGCTAGAGGTTACATGCAAGGATCATTTCAGAAACCTCCCGTCATGTGTCACTTCTCCTAGATTTGTGGCATGTGCGTCACAACCTCTATTTTATCGAAAGTCATCAATCAGATGTTGCAGAGATCATTCCTCACATTGACCTTACAGCTCTGACATCCCACATTGCATTTAGGAGTCATCAGCACATTCAACTCATTTGTTTCGAGGTAAGCCCGTTTTTCATGTCTCGCGCTATGTTTCTATTGCTTTTTGCATTTCACTTTGTCTGAGTGTTTTCTACTTGATTTCAATGAGCGCTTGCTATATTTTTTATGTATGTTACCTTGTAGAAGCACCATTTCAGTTTTTGTTCACATCTCACTATTGTCACATGCATGACATTGTTTTTGCACGAACAGTCGTCAATGCAACAACTCGCTTCACACACATGCATGCTTTCCCATTTTCTAAATCCTGCACTTGATGTTTGCGTGTATGATCATTCACTTTTGTTTGCACTCATCTCATCATGCATTTAGACTTCTCATGTTTTCAGTCGCCCGTCAGATGGCCTGGGTTGCCTTGGCCCGAACCATGCCTTGCCCGGCTAACACTACGCATTTTCAGAAGCAAAGGCTCTGCCTTCCCTCCAGAAATTTCCCAATCCTAGCCCATCACTGACCTCTAGGCTTGCATTGTGCAATTCTTGGAGGCAGTGTCCTGCTAGCCCCAAAAACTATGCAATGCAGTTTACTCGTTGCATGTCACTGTTGACTGAAATTGAGCATTTCACAGTTTCAATCCTCAGCAGGCCAGGCTGGACTATGCATTGTACAGTTCCAACAGTCAGCCAGCCTCCCAATAGCCTAGACTGTGCCTTGCATAGTTTTGGGATTCGGCGTCCCAACCTGCTGGCAGAAATTGCGCAACCTTCACGATCAATCACACAGGTACGTTGCAAGCCAATCCTCAAGTTTGTTTTAGTTTTCTACGAATAGATTTCTTGCCATGAGTGTTTCTATGTCTCCAGGCATCACATATGTTCATCTGTCTCTCAGTAGCACAACTACAATGGCCTTCAGGAGAGCAGCATCAAAGGACATCATTTATAGCACAACAGGGATTGCAACCAAGCAAGTGTATGTGAGCTTGCCTACCTATGATGACATCAAGTTGTTCATAGACAAGGACATCAAAATAATATAGCAGGAGCATCACAACAAGCAACACCATTAGCAGCAGCAAAAGGCAGCACGCCTACACACAACAAATGCAAGAGGAAGGTTGTTGACAACACAGAGGTGGAACAAAGTTGCAAGCTCAAGTAGATCAACTTGTGATGAAAGAAACTTTGGAAACTAAGGCTATTAGGTGACGGTGCGACATGAAGATCGTGTGAAGGTAGAGAGAGAAACAGAGAAGGAGTTGCATGTGCTGAAGCGGTAACTCAAGGAAGAATAAGAGCTGCACAGATGAGAGAATGAGTTGCAGCATGAACAGGTACAGCAGGGGGTGCAACATTCACAAATAGATGAAACTGCGCCCACACAAGTTATAGATCCATCCCAGCAACTGGCAGAGCAAACAAGGTGAGCATCATTGTTTATCACATGCAAGGGAATTCAACAGCATGCATGTCATTATGCACACGCATGTGATCCCACCCATTTGGCACATTCATCGATGTGAAGACAAGAAACAATTCCAACTGGAGCTGAACATGTACTTCGACAAGTTGATGTGCATGGTCACCAGCACACACTTGGAGATCAATATAGACACTATGCATCAATATGTTGTTGGTCCAGCTGCACTCAAGACAATGATGCGCATGTTATCAGATGAGTTGGATGGAGGAGACATAGCAGTGTACCCAGATGCAACGGAGGCAAGAGTTCGCTTTCAACAGGATGTCACCATTGAGCACATGGACATCATCACAGGCGATCAAGCTTAGCATCAGTTCACCACCACCGACCATCACAAGGATGTCAAAGAGTTGGTCTCACCACAACAGTCTGAGTCTTGCATGGCTTGCTCAAGTAATTTTGTCTCACATGGGTACATGTGCAAATTGTATGTAATGTCTTGTCAAGCGGAAGTTCAAGTGTTGATAGTTGAATGTAACAGTCATAGAGTAGTTGAAGAGTCATTAGGATAGATGAATGATCACAAAGGGGAATGTCAAGGGTCTCCCCACCCTTTTCTATAAATAGAACCTCATAACTCATTGTAAAGGCTTTTGGTCAGCCAAGCTTCCGATAGGACTATCTTGGAGAGAGCTTGGATAGTATTGTAACAAGCCTTGGCTTCTCCACTACGCAGAGCTAGTACATCTCTTTGGAGGAGTAGGGAGCAGTGACTGTAATGTTCCGTTGTCGGAACTAGTGGTTTTTCATGGATGTATCATATGACTGGAACTTACACTTCTTAATATAATAGAGCAAACACGTTTCATGCATATGTCATATTGTATTTCAGCTATCTTGTTTACTCTAAATGATATATGTATTTGTTTGCTTGCGCATGCATATGTAGCTATTTTTTGTATATGTATGTATGAATCTTTCTAAAATGTGTTGTTGGTTTAACCATCACTTTGGATTGCTAGCTTACTTGCCTTCCATGTTTTGATGCATCTTAGCTCGTGTGTTCCCTTCTTAACTCCATGTTGTCACAAGTTTCCAAGAGGTGCACTCACCTAACCCTCTGTGTGTTAGAACCACTCATGCACCTTCCTTGACTTACTGCATATGTCACACCCTTGCTACCAACAGGGACATCTTACTTGCCTCTGTGTGAAACCATGATCAAGGCAATACCGTATGACCCATTGTTGGGACTCCTACACCAAATGGTCTAAGGTCTAATTGGGACTTCTTACCGGGAAGATCCCCTAACATGTTGACGGGTCCAGCGCCGTCAATAGGGTTCAATCACCAAATTCTCATGGTCTTAAATGTATGGTCAAGCGATGAATTTCCTTTTTGGTTGACCATGTTCATGACGGGGAGACTTAACTCATTCTGGAGAGTTGGAAGATATTTGATAGGGATTTGAAGTTGTTAGGTATGTTTTATATTCTTTGCATGACTATACCCACGTCTTGTATGTTGTGTTATGCATAGCACCCCTATATATATATATTGAATGTTTTTATTTGCTTACGTTTTTGGCACATGATTTTTGGTAAAAGAAGTTTGTGGCACATGGTGGTTTTGTACATGGTTTTGTAGCTTCAATTAGAAAACTACAGTTGTAATCTAATCTAAGGTTAATGGATGCCAAAAGATATGTTGCCTACCATTCGGTAAATGTTGCCTATTTATACTTTTTTTTTATGTCTAAGAGGAATAATCACTTCCTTCTCTGTCTTTCGTTACATTTCACCATCAACCTCCTGTAGTTTCTTCTATGACATGTTTTTTGTGAGGTCTTCCCATGCTAGTTAGAGCATAAACTTCTGGTAAGACCTTAGAAGACTTCCAGTGGTGCGGTATCCATACATTGGAGAAATTCTTGTATCATTACCCACTCTTTCTCATAATTGTTCGTAGCCATTACCACACCTTACCACTATATATTTTCTTTGGAAATCTTGATAATCTTGAGCCTTATGAACATTTGGCTCAACCAATAATCCATTGGAAAAAAAATAAATCCTCTGATTCTTTCTTCCTGACTTCCCTCCATGCCATGACTTCACATAGTCCTTTTTATATTGGGATTCATTGCTTCATCAATTTCTATTTTAATTATAATTAGAATTATTCAAGATATTTTTCCCATTTGCATTTACATGCACATACAAGGATCGATAACATAAGTAATTACAATTACAATTTCGATGTGGATTAGAAAAGGGTATGTTACAAAAAACCACTCAAAAAGGCCTTATTTTGATTTGAAGGTTGTCTTTATGCATTCCCATTTATTTAATTGAACCCAGGTGGTAGGCTAAATTCAAATCAATCTTGCAAAAAAACCCGGCACCTTTAAGCTAGTAAAGAAGATCATTAGTATAGGGGATTGAGTATTTGTTATTAACAATGATTTTTTTCAAGGATATATAATCAATACATAGTCTCCATGTGCCAACCTTATTCTACAGAAACACAATTGTACTCCCATAAGGTGATGAGCTAGGTTGAATTGGCCCTTTTGGATGAGCTCATGAATTTAATGTTTTATTTCCTCATTCTCTAAGAGAGAGCATCAATGCACTGTGTCATTAGGGTAAAGGAGCACTAAGTATAAAATCAATTAAGTGTTTGACCTCACAGTGCAAAGGAACCCCCATAAGTGGAGTGAATGTATATCTATATGTCTCTACAATCTTGTCCACCTACTCTTGTTGTGTAGAGAGGCCCCATGTTAAGCCTATGTTGGTCATAATGACCTTCCTTTCACCTTTTGACCAATCCATGAAGAGGGAAAATTTGAAGTCTAATATATTACCTTTTGGCACTATTTTTCTAAGATCAATGAAATTTCAATAGTTGGAACTACCACTAGTGCCCTATAGAGTTGACATCCTAGAGTAATAATGGGACTACAAAGATGAGGCTCATAAACAACATTAAATTTCCAAATATAAGTTCATCTTAAAATAACATCATAGAATTTGAGTAGTGCAACATCACACAATAACTCATATTTGAATAGATTAATGCCCCATGATAGGTGGCATTGTTGGATAACATGGATCTCTCATCCATGGCTTAACCAAACAACGGTGTCTAGGTTTGGCATTGTTGTCCGATTCAATATTTTGATGACCTTAGCTAAGATGAGGTTCTTATGGCTCCCACTGTCAATGATGAAATGTAGTGATGTCCCCTTCACCCACTTTTGTGAATGGAAGACACACCCCCCTCTTTAGGCTTCTCTATCTCTTTTGGCTAAATATTTGTGGTTGTGATGGTAGCATTTGGTTTTATATCATCGTTCCACTTTCCTTTATCCCTTTCAAAATATTATTCATAGCTATAGCTTGTTTCCTTTTCTTTAATCTCCACCAAAAATGATTGTTTCGAGCAACATTCATTAGCATCATGCTAGGATATTTTATGTAACTCACACCACCTTCTATTTTCCTTTTTAGACATACCATTACCCATATTTTTCTATGACTCAGATTGGTTGTCTTCATGTTGGATCTCCTTGCTCTATCACTCATCTAGTGAGTATGGAATGCCTTTTCTAGGATTTTGTTTGTAGTGGATTTGCAGACCCAAACTCTCATTCATTCCTTTGCTTTAGTTTCCTACTTATTTTCTAACAACATATTAATAAGAAACTCTCAGTGAGGTGATGTCCAAAACATTTGTCTCTATTTATATATGCTTGTGTAGAATACTATGGTACTTCCAAAATAGGTGCCACTCAAAGTCTTTGATATCCAACTTTGAGTGCAAAGTGTGGGAATTATTAGTGTAATATAGCATGGTTTGGTCTCTCTCTTATCATAGTGTTGTCTATCTCATGTACTGATCATCATAGATCCATACAGGGTAGAATTCCTCCTTAATGGCATTACCAAAAGCTTCCTAAGTGGTTCTTTCATTGAAGATCATAGAGTCATCTTACTTTTCTCTCTCCCAATATCATTCCCCCCAATTTTTTACATCTAGGGAAGGGCTTTCATAAGTGCAAAGATGGTCATTTCATTGTCGGAAAAAATTTAGACAGGGTAATGGCCCTCTAAATAATTTAACCATTTCTCCAAATTATATGCATCTACTTGGACTTAGAATAAGGGGATATAAAAATTAAGTTGTACCTTGAAGGACGTTGCACCTCCAAAATTGTTTTTGGTTGAAGGTGCCTCAACTATTTTTGGAAGTTGTCGAAGGATCTAGGCAAAATTGTCCATCATTTTTGTGGTTTTTTTGTTGCTATGGAGTACCAAATACACCTTCCTTGGAGTTGGTTGTTGCCTACAAAGAAAATACAAACGATTGATTGTTGTTAGTGGAAAAATATGGGTAAACAAAGCACTATAAGTAGTGAAAGCAATGCATGCATAAACATAAAGTAAAAACTAAGAAATAAACAAATGGATAATTCTTGATGAAGCAAACACATCAACGAATTAATGGAAAAGGGTTCCCTTTATTGATTATTGAATGTATAAGAGATACAATAGATGAATAAAAGACACTTTGAGAGAATTGTTTGAGCAATGGTACTCAAAAATACTCAACAAGGAATTTCCTTTCCTCAATCTCGTTGCAAGCTTCCTCTCTGTCTCAAAGAAGTATGAAGACTCTCTCAATGATGAAATCCTCTCTCAATAAAATTCTTGATTTCTAGGGAGAAATTTTGGCAGCATAGCATTGCTTTCCTACTTCTTGTTATTACCACTCCTAGAACTTGTATTTATAGATTTTCTTGGTCACTCATCCTCCCCTTGGTTCATTAATGTGGTGGTTCACCTCATAAATGAGATGAGAGATACCAATTCCTTGCCTTTAAGGCTTACTGGGGCTTAAGGATCAAATTTTTTAGCCCATCGTAATGATATTTGGAGTGTTTCTCAAGCAAGTTTGCGGCCCTAAGTGCTGACTAGATGTTTCCATGACCACGTGAATATTGAAGAAATATTCGTGCAGCCACTAATTGCTGGTAATTGTGCACCTGCGCAATCCAATTTTTTAACTTGAACCATAGGAAAGATTTTGATTTTTGGTTTTCATGGTGTTTCCAGCTAAAAATTTCATCCTTATATGTCATAATCATTAACTTTGAGTGTCTCTTAATGCACACAAATGAGTGTATTATTTCCATATCATAATAGTTTCCCCCTGATGCATGAGGTTAGGAGCAAGTGTATAGCTGAAATACATCACGTTTTTCTTATCTAACTTAGAGTCTTACCAACTACTTGAGAGATTGAGTAACTTACTGTGGAGATGAGTAGGGAAAATCCTTTACTGAGAATTAAACATAACCATGCTCTTGAAGAAATTCTGAGATAAAAAGTGTTTATATGAGTCAAACTTCCCATGCTCATTATGATGGCTAATGACTAACTATTACAATCACACATGAAATGGTCTTATCAAGTCAGAATTTTTATGGTTGACATGTCAATCACTAATGATGATCATTTATTATGCCCTTAGGGGTGTTTTTGAAAAGTAGATAGAACTAGGTGCACCTCCCATGCATAAAAATTTAAGCATTGTTGAATGAGGTGCTAAGGGATGCATGGGTATTCGATTAATTGGGATAACTGCATGGTCACAACGTATGATACTACCCTGACATGAAAAAGTTGTGTTTGTGTCAAATGTAACGTAGACTGATGACATAAATGGGCGATAATTATTCCCACTTTGCCACCCAATTTTGTCCCATAAGGGGCGAGCAACCAAGGTACAACTTTGATCCTATAAGATAGGTGTTGAATTCGACAGGAAGGAAGTACCAACCACCCAAAATGTTGATTCGAGAAATCATGGTCAAGGAATAAATATGATTGTAACATGATGTTTCATAAAGGAATGATAATGAGAGCTAACAATATGGGTGGACATAGGAAAATTCCTGAGGTTGGAGCAGTAATGCTAGTGGCGGTAGTCAAACAATTCTTCTGGGGGAAATGTCGTTGGAGTCAGTAGGGTATCCAGGGTAGGTATGATTATGTTATGAATAGCATGGTGAATGATGTATGAATGTGCATTGTGTTTCGGTGATATAAGAGAGCTCCAACCAAGGGAGAAGTAACAACCCTGGTGAAAAGTTCATGTAATAAAATTTAATAAAGGAAAAATAAGACCAAGGTTAAGGATACTTATTCCAAGTTGAATGTTGGGCAAAGATATCCTAGTGGGAATCACTAGATGTGTGTTTTAGCTAAGTAAATTGACAAAGGCATTAAAAGGAAAAATGGATTTTTCGCCCATTTATTTATGAAAATAAAGGAAATTAGGAGAAATGTAAGGTGAAAGGTCATAGGATGCATGTGAGGAAATTGAAGGAAAATAATGGAAAATAAAGAAATTATAGGCCTCATTCATAAAAAGGCTTCTGAGGATCAGTTGGTAACTTTCTGTCAATTCAATTTTGGAGCTCTCGCATTATCTCTCCCTCTCTCTCACTCTTGGTCACTTAGAGTTTTCGTGGAGCAGTCTAGCTTTGGATTAAGGAAGGAAAAGCAAGTAAAGGGAAAGGAAGGAAAGAAAGGATCAAGGAATAAGAGAAGGATCAAGTAGCTTCAATAGGGGTGCTTGCAGTTAACATTTTGCATGTGTGATTTCCTAGTTGGTTTGGACATGCATGGCTTTGCATGTTGGTGTATGGTTCTCTTGCTATTGGTGGCATGGTTTAACAGGGTTATGACAGTGGTTCTCAACCTAGCCTTCCCTTTCTCCAGATGTCATAGTGTTGGGATGTTTATTTTGGTTTTTAGATTTGGTTTTCCAGATGGATTTCGGAATCCAGGGCAGAGGTGGTCTCAAGTTCATTTCCAAAGGCCTAGGAATCCCTTGACCAGTTGTGGTGGGATACATGGTAAAGCTTAAGGGAGGAATCTCAAATTAGGACCTAGTGTTCAGGGTTTGGATTGTGGTAAATCTTGAGAGACTAGTCTCGATTTAGGGCCTAGCGATATGAGATTGGATTGCGGTAGAGCCAAAGAGACAAGAAGACTAAAAATTCCTCAAGGATAATGATGGATTCCGGATGGCATTCCAAGTTCGGTTCAGTTGTGATTGAAGCACCAATTTTGGTGTGATCACGGTTTGAGGAAGGTGGAGGATGTTTAAGTTGTGGATTCCCTTAGATGTTCATGGATTAGTTGTTCTATGAGATCCCACATTCATGCTTGGAATATGGCACGAGGGTGACTGGCTGAAAGAGATATTTGGTTCAACCATGTCTATGGGTGGGTGGTACGTGGAAGTCTCAAGCCTAGTCGGATTTTCCTATGATTAATAAAGCTAGGTTCTCTTAATTTTTCATTGGTTTATATGTGAATTTAATGGTTGTCATATCTTTGATATTTATATGGTTTTATGCTAGTTATAAGCATGGTTAAATGATTGGTTCATGTCATGGTTATTTCATGTATTTACTTATAATTGTTAAATGGATGGATGCAATACCTAATTGATTATATAATAGTTCAATGGAGAAGAAGGTGATCCTTCTAGTTATGTTTCATAAGTTCTTTCAGTCATTTATGCTCCATCTTGTATCCTAGACCTGTAGGTTGAGTGTTTGACAGAAATTCAATCCCAGTTGGGGATGCTCAGGCCTAGTCCTAAGGTTGATCTTTTATTTTTTTTTATATTTTCATCATGTCTTTTGTAGATTTTGAAGGTTATAACAAGTTTTGGATAGAGGTCTGGATTCCAGGCCAGAAAAGTGGCTCAAATCTCAGGGACCTTGGCACACAGGCCTGTGAGAGTGACTTTAGCTTCTGGTCGTTGTCTTGCCTATAGCATGAGAGTGACTAGGGGTTAAAAGGCTTAAATAATGAGTGGGACTCAAGGGCAGGATGTATCAGTGGCTGACATGTCTCCTCAGGGTGTTGTTTCTGATGTGGATGTGTTTTTTTGATATGTTTTGTTGGTTCCATTTCCTTAAGGTCACCAAGGAATTTGAATCCCTTATAGTAGCCTCTCTCATCGCATGTTTACCCCAACTGGCTGGATGCTTGGGTGGACCTGGGAGGAGGTGGCATTACAAATTGGTATCAGAATGTGGTTGCACTCTCCTTGGGTGAAGGTGCTCAGTCATGCAAGAATGTCAGTTTCATGTGTGTCTCTTACACTTGCATTACATGTGCTTGTTGCATTGCATGATGTTGATCATGGTTGTAGTAAGGTTGTCATGAGGAACCTGATGTGATTTTGTGGAATGCATTGTCAAAAGTATATGACTAGTTATATGATTATATACAACCTGAATACATCCTTGTATGTTAGCTTTCATTCTTGAATGTTTTGATTACATGTATCAGTCTTGTAGGTTGGTTAAAAGAATAGATGACTTATGATCGACTACATGTGTTCATACGTATGTGTAGTTGATTAGGCATTGCTTATGCATGTTGATTGTTGCATGTGGCAATGTGTGTAATGGAGTAATGGTTGTTGTCATGCATGAGGTCATACCATGCATTGTTGATATGGTCTTGCATTGATGACTGGACCCTAGCTAGAATGATGTTTATGCATTGATACACTTATTCGATATATGTTTATATGTTGTTATGATTATGTTATAGATGTATCGCATTGATTTGATGATCTTGTAGACAAGGTATCGTCCCCGAATTATGCTAAGGTACGTTGGTTTACTATGATTTGGTTTAGCTAACATTGTATGCCTTACAAGAAAGAGATAAGATGGATATTAAGGTGGTAGACTACGTAGAATCTCCCTATGCATATGATGGGCATCATGGTACGTGGCACTCTTCTGACTTGGTAGACACATCCAAAAGCTTGAAGGAAGAAATAAGAGTTGCAAAGAAAAAAATGAAAAAACCATGCAGGCACAAGAGAAACAAGCAGAGGTGAATTCAAAACCACTTCAGAGTTTCTTAGATTTGTAGTGACAGGGACCACTTTAGATCAGTCATGACATGAGGATAGAACTAATGGGGCATATGCAAGTAGTTCTCCTAGTAGACACAGGTAAAATATATCTGACACGGTCATAGATGGAAAGTTTTTGGACACTCCGGATAGGAGAGGTGGTAGACACAAGTACTATTCCAGTTATGGTTCTGACAGGCATCATGATCATCATCGTTATCATCCTTATAGGAGGTGTGATAGGGGATACTTGTCAAATGATTTTAAGAAGGCAAATCCACCTACCTTTGATGGAGAGATGAAGAAATCACAGAATGCAGAAGCATGGTTTCTTAGTATGAATAAATTCTTCTGATTGCATGATTATTCAGAAAACATGAAAGCAAAGATAACCACTTTCAGTCTCAAAGGTAAAGTGGATATTTGGTGGGAAGACGTGAAAAATTCAAAGGTATATATGAGGAACATTTGACTTGGCATGCATTTGAAATGCTCTTCAAGAAGAAGTACTTTCGAAGAGGTAATATGATGACAGAGCTAAGGAGTTTTATGAGTTGTAGATGGGTTCTATGACAGATGATGAGTATACTAGCATATTTTTGGAGTTGTTGAGATATGTGCCTTACCTCTGGGAGGAGAAGGCCAAGGTTCAAAAAGTCATTAGAGGACTTCTAGTTGCATACAAAGACCGGATTGAGTTCAATGAGCTTAGATCATTGGACAAGGCCATCCTAAATTTCAAGCATTGTTATGATAAATCGAAGCGCAAAGTTGAGCCTAATCATGACTTGAAAATAAATGAGAAAGCTAAAGGAAAATGGCCACCAAAGAGAGGAAGACCTCAAGATGTAAGTGAGAAATAAAAATGTAGTTCCTTACAAGCGATTCAATACAATTGAGAAGGGAAGTGTGTTGACAAGGTTAATACTCTCTGCGAATAGAGACGATCCCTCTAGCCCATTGAGTGGGTCTAGCAATTGAAGTGACAATCAACTAGACATATTCCTAGGTTATAATTGAAAAGAATAATGAAGAAGATGGCCTACCTCATTCTGATGATATTTTGATTTCCTTTGTTGAGGGCTTCAAACCGTTTGTGTCATGGACTTGTTCTTACTTCTCTCAATGTTTATGTACCTTCACAAGTGATCAAGAGACAACAAAGCATACCAAAACCAATAAAAAATCCAATAACAACCTACTTAAGTGATCAAGGAATGTTAAGCTAAATAATACATGAACATATATATATTTGGAAGATGAAATAACATTTGTATATTATTAAGAAATAAAGGGAAGCTTACAACCAAATCCTTGATGTTGGAAGGCTCTCCTTGAGTGGTAATCCAATTCCAAGTGAAGAACTCTCCAAGAACTCCTTCTCCAAGTCTAATGAATAGCCTCTAGGCACAAGCTCATCATAAGGGTGAAAATAGACATAGACCAACCCAACCTCGAACCTGACCAACCATTTGGGAATGGGAGAAGATGAATTTATAGTTTGGGAAAGGGAGTTAGGACCTCTCAAAAGATAGGATTAGGCCCTCATCTCAAGGAAATAGCTCATAGGGATAAGACAAAGAGGCCAAGTTGAGAGGATTCGACCTCATCTATGTGAAACAACCTCCAGCTCACTGCTCTGGAAGCTTATAGATCATGAAGCTTCTCATCCTCTTTGGGAAAATTACCTTTTTGAGATCATCATGGGTATGCAAGGGAACAGACAAATGTCGTCACTGGTCAGGTACAGTGCAATAGGAAACCATTGTTTTTTAAGCCTCATAATAGCAATGACTCTCATTTTAGGGTTTTAAGAGCTATTTCTTCAGGGAAATCTCAAGGCATTTTCAAATCAAAGTCTTATGAGGTATTTGAGCTGCATAAATGGATGAGTATATTGTATAATGGTCATGTTTCAGGAACTTCGGGGTATATCACAAGGAATTTCATGAGGTGTGACAAAATACTGTGTAATATATGCTCCCTAAAGCATGAAGGCAAAATGAGAAGTGATGGTTGAGATGCTTTATGAGCTCTTGCAAGGACAAGGACACACACTGTCAGGGGACATGAAAATCAAGGACACATATACATATACATATCTGAGATCAAGACATGAATCTACATTATGGAAACAGCCATCGGGATGATGAATACTATATGAAAAGATCCATGGTAGGGGTGCAGCCATCCAAATGAGAAGGATCATCTATGAATCTAAGATCCAAGGTATGGTCGCAACCATCCAACGTAGAAGGATCATCATAAGTGTAAAGTCCCATAGTATGGTCATAGCCATTCGTATAGTAGAAACATGTGTACAAGCATGAACAACATATAACTCCATGCAACTTGAGTCATATTAGACAAGACCCAGGGTCTTGCGCTCCATGCCGACCTGATCAAAGTACAAATTCCAACATGTGAATGAACGTGTTTAAGTCGAACATGTTTGAAAACCACCTGATTACGACCAATGATGTGGACCATTAATATGTATGAGAGAAACCACCAATAATGACAATGGCTCTCAAGGTAGAACAATACAATCAGTGAATGTGATAATGAAGTTGAAGTCAAACACTCGTGGAATCATCCGATCGAAGGCCAATGATGAAAAATTGTCATTGGATGCAAAGAACTTGCCATTAAGGCATGCAAGCTCCAATGTACTGAAAGGAAATTTCTAAGTCATCTTCCTGGATAACGAGTTGAAGTCGACAGGAAGTGACCAGTCAAAGGAGGGTCATAATGATTCCCTCATCATCGACATGAAACAAGGAATAAAGTGGAATTGTTTTCGAGACTGTAACAATGACTCAAACGGTGTATAGGTAAATAACTACAGATTGGAATTCTCTTGAACATATTGGTGACACGACTCCGGAGTGTGGTAGAATTTGACTCAACATAGGACCAAGGGTCATAATGACGAGGTGGATTAGTCAAATGAGAGGTAAAAATGGATCACCCAAACCCAGAAGGATAAGTGACTAAGCGAGGATATCCCAAACCTGACACAAGAAATAGATGAGTGTCATGTGTTATCACTCTGAAATTTCTTTTGAAGTTGTTGAAGAAAGAAATGTTCAAAGATAACCACAAACCAACTTTTAAGATTAGGACCTAGCCTTCCTAATTCTCAAAGAGGGCTCTCTCTTTATGATTTAACTTTGTTATAGTTAAAATGATTTTACGCTAGTTATTGTTGCACTAGGGTTTTGATTTGAGTTTGAGTGGTGGGATCACTTACTTAGATGAACAGAGGTTTGCTTTTACCATTGGGCTATGGGGTCAAATGTCAGACAAACTGGATTGGATCAAGCTTTAAAAAAAGTGTCTATAGGACAAGATAGGTGAGTTATTATAGATCTCAAAGGCTAGATGGTGAAATGGTTTCTAACAGGATCCAGGGATCAATTTAGGGTTCCTTAGGCTAGACTATGAAGAGAATGAAAGAGGTCAACCGGGATGGGAGAGAAATTAAGAGTTCTCAAATGGATATCAGAGGAAAACATATAAATGACTAATTGTGCAAAACAGAGTGTACTTAAACAAGTTTTGAGTGATATTTCCAATTAATTCATTCAAATTTGAATATCATTTAAGTTTATGAAACACATACGAAAGTAACAAAATTATACAAAGAATATACTTCATTGCAAATAGCTCATCTCATGAATCCTGTAATGCAATGCTTTTATTACTTGCTTCAGTCTGTTGACTTGAAAATTGGTATAATCACCCTTAGGTTTAAAATCAAAATAACTCTACAAATGTATCGTAATCCACACTCAATACTTCAAATTATGAAGCATTTATACAAAAATAATTTACAAGATATCTCAAACTGCATTGAGAACTAGTCTAGGAAAAGGAAATATCTTCATGCAAGAAGATAGAGACAGCTATTGAACAGTTGTTTGTTGTCCCTATTATTTAGGTTCTGCTATCTTTTAGTCTTTGATATTTTTCCCTTTAAGTTGCTTGGTTGTTTGGTCTTCACGATGGATGTCATATTTACTTATGACCTTTCATCTGATACACTTTCATCTAATACTCTTTGACCTTGTTGTCCTATCAATACCCTTTTATTGTGCTTTTTTACTTTTTACTGTGTATTTCCTACAATAAATCATTTATTTTTTCCCATGTCTCATCATCTGGTAATTAGATATTGAGCATCTTTCTATATATTTCATCTGCCTCTGTATATTTGGCAAAAGTAGGCTTATTGACAAAAGGGTGTTTTACCTCATGTTGGAGGTAAAACAAGTTCTCAAATGTTTGATACAATACTTTGATTGTTGGTATGCCATTCATGGATGATGTGTTTACCTGATCTCTGCCCACTTCCTTGATCTTCTTATTGTAATCCTCATGTGGCATTAGCTTATCATTTATAACTAAGGGATTTGGTCATCCCTTTTTCCTAAAAAGTTCAAACTTAACCATGAACCTGTCAATGGCTAGTTGCATGGTTTGCCACTTATCCTCCAAGTTCAACATCAATTTCCTCTTAGTGAGGACTCTTTTGACTTCCAAAATTGTACTTGTCCTATCAAGTATATCTAATTATTGCAGCTCATACTTGTTCTTGGAGTTGAGGAAATGAATGATCCATGATGCTTCCTCTGGCATATCTCCAAGTTCTTCTTTGACTCTCTAAATGGCTTCTGTAGTCTGATTTATCAAATCAATTTGTTCAAAATGACCTAGATGGATGGCCAAATATCATGACAGAGTCAATGATATTTGCCCACAGTTACTCCTTAGCCTGACCTAGAGGTTCATTTAGTGTCAGTTCCTTTTCTAGGCTTTTGATTCTTTCAGTCATCCTTGTGGCCTTCTATTGTTCTTCTCTGTGCATGATTTGGGCCAATTTGTAATATGTTTCCAGGCTAGTGACTTTCTCCTTAAGTCTATTCATCTCAATGGTCTGAATAGACATTTATTCCATTTCTTTGACCAACCTATTTGCTTCATCACCTGTGGATCCTATTGTTGTATTCAATCCTATTGTTGATGTAGTTGTTGTAGATGCTGGTAATGCAGTGGCCATCGGAGCAGTGGGATCTAAGGATGATGCCAAAGTAGAAGGTACT
>APFE030092116.1:4665-96730 GCA_000404065.3 Pinus taeda
GATCACTTCCTCTAGCAGAAGACTTACAGCTTCTTGCCAGTTTTGGAAGAGTTCCGGGAACTGCACTAAGCGTTCCAGTGTTGGTGGCTATCCTTAAACCACCGCCCCTTATTACCAACATTTCATAGAGCACATTCAGCCTAGTGCTGCCATGCATTATTGCACATTTTGTATTACAGCTCTTTTCTTGGACTCATACATAACCTTCGGATTAAGGGGGGGAATGTTGGACACCTAATCCTAAAGGGTTAGCGTGGAAGCCAAATGGACAAAGCAGTCCAAGAGACCTTGGGATGTGAATCCCAACGGTCACCAAATGTACTATAAATGTATATCAGATTGTTAATAAAAAGCATTGCAAGCTTTGTCTTTCCTATTTATTCTCCCTAACCATGTCTGTTTAACAAGTTTGATACTTTTGAACCTATGGTTTGGTCTATGGTTTTTGCATCTAAAGTTTTGAACCCCGGTTTGGATCCCTTGTATTGGGTTTCTATGGTTTTGGTCCATGGTTTGTGTATAAAAAGGAAAGGAGATTATTTGGCTAGGCACTTATGTGTTGAATATCTTAAGGGCGAGATCTGAAATTCTGGTGATCAATTTTGGAATAATAGCTGGATCTGAATTAAGGAGAATCCTGAGCATTATAAGGCGAATCTACTGATAAGATGAGATCTCCTTGGCACATGATCAGATCTGTGAATCTGACAGTCTGGGATATAGTTGAGGACTGATAAAGTGTCTATACCCGGAGGTCTGTAGGCGAGATACGACGCAGGTGCGGAGGTGCACAGTCCAGAAGACATATCAGGTGCGGAGGTGCACAATCCAGTTGACAGTGCAGGTGTGGAGGTGCGCAGTCTAGTTGACAGTGCAGGTGCGCAGAACATAGAACACAATAGTGCGGAGGTGCGCATAACAGAAGACATAGCAGGTGCGGAAGTGCGCAGGCTCGACACAGCGGAAGTGTGGATATCCATAGGTTTCTATTGGTAAAGTTGCAGACTTTTCTTGAAATATTTTTAGCTACCTTTACTTATTACTACTGAGTTTAGGGTTCTGAATTGTGTATGGTTGCTGTGTATTGAGAAGTTATTGACTCAGTATTTGTACAAGGAAGTTGGGTGATTTCAGATTTATTTGATGTTTGATTGACATTCATGGATCCAATCTGAAAATTTATGAAATGAGGTCCTTGGAAGAAAAGAGAAGGTTGTAGCCTTCTGCAGGTTGAAGCCTGTGTGCTGGTATAATACTGCACCAGTACAAAATCATTGTAAAAGAAGATAGAGACATATTGCAGCAGGTGGTTTTCACCCACATTGGGTTTCCACCTTATATCTTGTGTCCTTTGGTGTGCTTGTTGCTCTATTTTTTTGTTGTTCCTGTTTGCAATAGTTCTAATGATCCACAACTGAAGAATATATTAAATTATAAGGTATAGGCAAGTTTCATTTGCATAACTTGAAAAAAAAAGTTTGATAATACTGATTCACCCCCGCTCTCAGTATTATTTTCAACAGTTCCATCTCTTGACACCTCTGTCACCCACTTGGTTATGTGTTCCTACACAGTCATACAAGAAACCCTGTTTTCCTCAGAATGACAGCAAAATTTTTTAAGTGACAATTCCAACAACAAAGTCTCACACACTCTACCTGTCCAAGCTCCATCTAGACTCTTCATCAACGCATTTGGTCCTCGTCTGCAATATGGCCTTGCTCGTTTAGCCTGCATCCCAAGAGGAGAAGCAACTACAGGACATCCTATAGGAATCCTGTAGCAGCTGATCCCTTTGGAAAACATACTCTAGAGGCAGGGGCAGCTGAAACCAACACAGGGAACATGCAAAAGGCTCCTCCCAGATGTGAGAACATCCTTGGCAGCTGAAATCAAACAGAACCTATGCATGCAGCATTTAAAACCGAAAGATCAGGTTCCAAAATCGTACATACCGCATCAGCAAATGAAAGAATGGGTTCTAGCACCCGTGCACGAGGCAGAAGCAAGTGAGGCAGTGGTTCCAAGACCCGAAGTCTGCATAGCACGTCCACGACCACGTAGGTAAGTGTCCAAACTCATTCATCAATTGCATAAACTATATTTCAGAAACTACATGTTTGTGAAAATGGTTCAGATTTAACGAGGATCGGGGGCCAGTCAAATTGGCCACGCTCAGCCAGTTACATGGCTTCGTGGGATCCGAACAAGCTCAGTTACATTCAAAATTGCCAACGAGCTGTGCAACCGACACGTGTGGAGTGTCCAGTCAGGGAAAATCAGCGGGATTGGCAGTGGTGGTGGTGGTTAATGGCATAGGGGAGGTAATGGCGGCTAGGGACACACTGAGAAATGATGGTCGTGACGTTGGATAACAGTTCGGTCCAGCCACCTCACCCCCTCGCCACGAATTGCGCTGTAGTTCAAAAATGTTTGGCTGAAGACTCACACCACCCGCTGTTCATTTGCACTTGCAACGTCCTTCGCCGAAGTACTCGTCCTCCGCTTCCACAATCTGTTAACCCGTCGTCCTCCACCAAGCTTTTCGGCCTGTTTCAAAATTCTCCCGCGTATCGAGCTCGTTCAGAGGTGCAGTGACATCCTACAGAAGTCGAGAAGAATTCTACAAGAAGAATGTCTACAGGAAGTATGGCATAGCCTTCCAGAACAGAGAAGCCTAGACTTTTCTTCGTCAAATTTGGAGTTCTGAGAGAGGTAGGCTCGAAAACACTCTTCCATGCATGGTATATTTCGAAATGTGGTGAATTGAACTATTTGGAATAGGAGAATCAGAGACAATTCTGCCTGTGAGTCAAAAATAGCAGTTTGCCTGTGTCTTGCACGGAATTTCTCAGTCGGTTCTGCGTCAAATTTCTCCTCCACGATTCTTGTTAAAAAAAATTTCCTGTAGAAAAGATAAAGCACTGTGAGGGCTAACCTATGTATGAAGAATTTGAACTTACATGGTTGTATGTATGATGAGGATGAAAATTGAGCTTTGTGCCCTGTCTGTGGAAACCTAATTCTTCCTGATATACACGAGCAACCGAGTTTTGGGCAGCAAAAGCATTAGAACCAGGGAATTGGTGCAAATTAAAATCTAAACACTCGAGAGATCCTTTCTTGAAGTTAAAAGGAGGAAACCATAAAACAACAGTCCCTTTTTGCTCAGAGCATAAAACAGAGCACTCTCACCATGCCAGGGGGTTTATCAGGAAGGAACCCTCGGATTCCAGTAAATTGCGTGAACATCCTGAGGTGGTGAACCTCTTCACCCATGCCAATTGGATGACCTTTTGTAACAAAGTTCACAGTTATGACGATGAGATAACGGAGGAATTATTAATGTCCCTGCAACCTAAATCAAAGACACAGGCCACAATGAACTTCAGAGGGTTGACCCTAAAGCTTACCCCCGAACTCATTAGTCGAGTTACTGGTCTGCCATTAGGGATACCCTGGAGTAAAGAGGAGAGGGCATTGGGCCAAAGAGCCAAGAAAGAATTCTTCCTACCTGAGGAACATTTTGCAGAAGACAAGAACGAGGTCCAGAGAGCCAGCTTACATTCTCTTTGAAGCGAAGTCAGTCTCCAAATCATGAAATACATTACCTGTGAGGGGCGGTTTAGTATTGTCTACGACTATCATTTCCGGTTGCTGAGTGAACTAAGACATGGGTTGGATTTACCTTCAGAAAATAAGTTGAGCATCCCCTATTTCCTTCTGCAATTACTAATTGAATGTGGCACTAAATTGAAGGAAGGGACACCGGATCAGTTAGCCCATCATGGGCTCATCGAGCTTTTAGTGGAAGATGCCCTCCACACCTACATTGTCCCCCTCTCCTGGGAGATTTTCCACAACATGTCCAGAGATGACTATATTTGAATTCTGGCCGAGGAGCTCACCTCATCCAGCAACGAAGAAAAGGAACACACTGAGGCAGGAGAGAAAGCTAGTGGTAAAGAAACACAGGACAAACCACCATAGAAAGAACAGAAGGAGAAACGAGGAAAAGGCCAAGTTGCTGAGCCTAAAACTGTGGGAGGAACAATGGCACAAACACCCAGGGAAAAATGATTGTAGAGTAGAGCAGAGAGGACTAAAAAAGTCCAAACAAAGGAGGGCACAACCAAGGCAACGACATATAAATTAAAAGGAGAGACACATCTAGCCAAGCAGACCGAAACAGTTGAGACAGTTTCTACAGGAAGCATGAAAACAGTTTCTACAGGAAGCATGAAAACAGTCGAAACAGGACTTTCTACAGGAAGCATGGAAACAGAGCAGCAAAAGGAGAAATCTCCTGAGATTTTGGTCAGGGAGGCAGCAGCTGTGCTGGCTTCCTTAAGCACATCTCCAAAAAAAAAGGGGAAGTGAAAAAGGGAGCCTTCCATGTATTTTAAGGCAAGAAGGAGCACACGGATAAAAGCTAGCAGACCCCAGCCATAGTCAAAAGAGCCAATTACGATTGAGGACACCACAGCTAAACAAAAGGAAAGGTCTCATTTAAAGGCATCCATCACCTATGAACGGGGAAGCCCGAAAACGTCCACCTGGAGAGAAAGGATTAAAATGATGGATGCAAAGACCTCTCTACAGGATGTTGAGACAGTTCTACAGGAAACACTGGCTAGACTAAAGGAGACCGAGGAATTGGAAGAAAAGGCAACTAAATCATCACAGGAGGAAGAAAAGACTGAGAACATTGAGGAACCAAGCCCCCAACCCAGCTTGGACTCCTACTATAACCTGTTAAAGGACAGAAAGATATTTCCCCAAAAATTCGTTGTGCCACTTTTCTTTGCACTGGAAGAAGAGAGAGTGATGACCCACACTTGGTTGAAGATCACCAAGTCCAAGGGTGTGGCAGATATATGTCCCTTGGAAGAACAACTCAAAGAGGTAAGAAAGGAATTGGCTATGGTATGGCATGTGGGAAGCAGCGAGCGGGCCAAGATACAGGAAGAAAATGAGCTGCTTAAACAACAGCTACAGTTACAGGGACACTATAAGGAAGACAGGCCCCACACCTTGGGAGAACAACGGCAACAGGAGGAGCCCACAACAGACAAAGAAACCCCTGATGAACAGTAGAGAAGAGATGGGTTGCAGGCCAAAATTGATGCATTGACTAGACAACTACAGGAGAAGGAATTGCAAGCAGCACAAGAGATACAGTCTCTAAGGCAATAGGTACAAGAGAAGGAGGCCCAACTCGCCTGCATGGCTAGTTGGGTGGTGGAGGCAATGCAGTGTAGGAAACCTGCCAAACATATGCCTTATACCTTAAGGATTAGTGGTTGCAATTCCAGATTAACACCTTGGCCCAAAGGAGCATTACTCCATTTCAAAACTACCATCAATTCATGGCTTTATGTGACAGTGGCTCATCAGAGGACAAGGCCAAATTATCAGAGTTCTACCTACACAACTTAGCCCTTCCCAACATGAACTTGTGGGACCCCAACGTTGCGGTAGGAGACGTGCAACTTATGGCCATGGCCTCTTGGCTAAATCATGAAGAAAAGAGAGCAACAGAGGTTCGAAATGTTATGGATAGGGAATTAAAGGAACCACTAATGATCAAAGCAGAGTCGGAGGATCCCTCAGCATTAATATACGCCCACCAACACTTGGCCAATGACTCTCACGCCTTACCAGATTACATTGACCGACAAGCTCAAGACATAGCCCATTTTGAGGACATGGAGAGGCTGTTGGGGGATAACTGTGTTCATGCTTGCACCCGGAGGTGGAACAAACTGTCCCATAGCCTAAAAATTAGAGAATACCACTCCCCAACAAGGATGAGGGAGGCCTTGGCAAGAGTACCCCTCTACAAACAGTCCATGCAGAATCTTCAGGCCAACTGGATCAGCCTCAAGTTCAGGCCTCCCTTGCTTTTGGGGCTGTTGGAGGGAGTCAAAGAAGAGGAGGAACACAGGCAGTGGGAAGAAGTGGAAAGAAAAGAAGGATTTCATGATCGTGAAGAAGATATCACCTCGGAGGCCTGGGATGTGAGAGAGGAAGTCAAGGCAATCAAGGATGATGAGCTGGATTAGTTGCTCAGAGGATGAGCAACCCATTTAGCAGGGGGGTGATGATGAGCCCTGGAATTGGGTAACTTATTGGGCTTATTTTTCCTAACTGTTCTTTGCCAATCCACCATTTTTCATAGTTTATGCATGTTTTTTGAGTATATTTATGTTAGTTGAACGAATGAGGATAGTCACTTGACCAAGAAGGCTAGCACGTTGTTAAAGCAGATTATTGGACAAAGTTTAGACCAAGGCCAAGAAATTATGAGCCAGATGATAGCCAAGCATGAAGGAACAAGGGTGAGGATTCATAGGAAGGGTGTCTCTTGCATTAAAAGGCCCTTCCTTGAAATCTCCACCCTCAGTGCGGAGTTTAGCAGGCCACTGAAAAGGATTCCCAAGGGCAGCGAAGCAGTCTTGTGTAAAGTGGCTGATCACTGGCAGTTTGAGCATTCGAGCCCCTTGAGTTCAGGAGGGTTGTTGGAGACCCTCATAGTGCATAAATAGGAAGGCTTCCAGCCTTCATAGGTTACTTTTTGAATTGTTGTATTCTGCACTAGAGTGCTGTTATTTTCTCATCTCATTTTGTAGCTGCTGCTGTATAAATTTCTTGTGACATGGTTATTTTTGAGTAATGGAAGGTAGATTTATTTGGAATCAGTTTTGAGTTTTTCTTAGGAGCCTATAGCCCTTGGGGTTGGGCCCAACCCAAGTGCCAAGGCTTCCTTTGTGTACTGTTATTTGTCTTTTATGTCTTTGCAAAATAATTTTTGTTAAGTGGATTAAGATCTTGTTGGTTACCTAGGTCATTTTTGAGGATTAAAAAGGCTTTTCATGTTTAGATTGATTTGATAGGTTAATAACAGGGAAGATATTTAGAAAAAGGCTATCAAGAACCTCGGATCTCACCTCTCCCTCAGTGGGATCATGAGCTGGGACCAAGGTAACCTTGCTGCCACCAAAAACACTGTCTTTGCTTCACCATGCAATTATTAGTGTTAGATTCCCATTTTCAGAAGTTGATATCAGTTGTGGTTACATGCTTAGGTTCATGATTGCTTAGTTGCATAGTTACTTCACATGATTTCTTTGCAAATAAACTTCTGTTCATTTTCTTTGCTGTTATCTAGGTCAGATTAGGTTAGAGTAGCTAGGTCCTTGATTTTCCAAGTCTTTGTTTGGTCAGTTTGAAAAATAACTTGCAGAGCACCTGTAATACTTCTCTACCTACCCGTTCTCCATCAATCCCACCTGCTCCATCCTCCAACCCGGATCCTTGCCTTACGTTTGCCACATTCGCTTGCTTTGCCCTAATTCCCATATTTTTGTGCAACATTGCTCTACCCCTCCTTGAACAAATCCAACCATCCTCACCACTCCTTAGCTCCATCCACCAAATCCTAGACCTCCTCACACCCTTATCTCACCTCCATACCCACTCCTTCACCTTTCTTCCTCCATCCATCCTCTAAAATCCCCTCTTTGAACATCCTGTAGAAATCACAGAACATCCTGTAGAAATTCCAGAACATCTTGTAGAACCCCTGCAAACTTCCTGTAGAAGCTCACGAAAGCGGTTTCTTGATAGCAAAACTCCATGAAAATCTCTGGAAGGGTGCTAGGGACCCCTTAGGCCCTCTTCGAACCTTCCCAACCTCCTGCAAGCATTTTCTCTCGCCAATCCACCTCTGCACAGTCAAAAACAGTGAAAGCACATGCATGATAATTTTGACAACTTAGTCAAAAATACAAAAAGATGTTTTCTTCAGATGGAAGTAGCTTAGACACATGTATTTTACCTTCCTAGAAGTCAATGGCATCTCTTTTAGTAGCTTTCATCCTCTTTCTTGCATCAATAGGGCTAGCTGGTAAAATTAGGGTTTGCTAGGGTTGGCATTTCCTTTCAGCTTTTCAGTTTCTTTTTGCAAGTATATTAGCTTCCTTTGAGTTAGCTTCCATCCATCAGTTAAAAATCTTCTTCTCAGAGCTCATAGAAGTTGGCTTAAGCTCTTAGAGGACTTTTACCAGCTGACCAAGTGACAGCAGTGGAAAGATCTAGTACTTGTGCATACAACACCATCGCTTCCAAGTTTGTTATGATCTACTAGGTTGACAAAAGTAAAGAAGGGAGTCCCAAGAGTTGTAGCATTATTGCTGCAATACTGGAACCCACCATCTGGTATCATGCAAAACGTGTTTCCCAAAGTAATAATCACATAGCAAGGTCTAGACTTATATACAACATGTCGCTTCCATAATTATGGTTATCCTAATAATACATCACAAATTTCAAGAGGAGAAACATCACATAGTACCTCATCCATGCAGGGCTTGATGTTGTAGGGAAGGTGACACTACTGGATGATGCGAAGATCTCGTCCTTCGTGAAGCCACCCGATGGTGTATGATTGTGGATATGATTTAGTTGGTAGCCCCAACTACTTGATGACCTTTGCTGAAATGAGTTTCTTTTGGATCCTGCTGTTGACAATGAACTGCAGCAGTGAACCCTTCACCTGCATATGTGAGTGGAAGAGGCGTTCCCCCACCTATGGATCTTGAGGCTCATTCTTCTAGATCTTAGTGGTGGCCATGGTGGCATTGGGAATGATCTACTTCCATTTTTCATTCCCCTTGTCGGGTTCTGAATCATAGTCAGAACATGCGTTTGATTTAGAAGCCTTCAAATCAGCGATCAGTGACTTCTTGGCCCGACACTCACTTGTGTTGTGAGTAGAGATCTTATGGAACTCACATCATTTTCCCATGTCCTTCTTTGTCTTCAGGGTGTTGTTGTTTGCTTGTGACTTTCACAGTTTATCCTGGGTCATTCTGCATTGGCTTTTTCCTTGCTCCATGGTTTGGGGGTACCTTTCCCTCACTTCAAATTTGCAGATCCAAAGTCTCGCTTCTTCTATTTAAACTTATGCTCAATATTGATAGTGTATCAGTACATCGTACCGAGCGAGGAGATGTCCAAGAAATCAATCTTGTCTGGGATGTATCTGTGTAGGCAACCATAGTACTTGAGTACAAGTCACTCAAAATCCTTGATACACAACTTCATGTGAAGGGTATTAAAAACATTGGTAAACTCTGACATGTATTGTTCCATTCCCTGTCGCAAGGTGGTCCACTTTATATATTTATCCTCATAGCTCTCGACAGGGTATTACTGCTCCTTAATGACATCCTGGAATGAATCCCAAGTGGGTGCAACTAAAAATAGTGTGGGTGTGCTTTCATTCTTCTTCTCATAGTATGTTTCCCACCAGTTCTTGATGTGGGGGCGGCTTTGAGAAGTGCAAAAGTAATATTTTCCCAGTGAGAAAAGTCATGAACAAAAAACTATACTTCTAACAGATTTAACCATTTATCTACGACGTCTGCATCTATCTGACCTTCAAATATGGGGATGTCAAAGTTAACTTGTACTTTAAAGGGTGTGACACTTCCAGAGTAGTTGCTTGAATAAGTTGCATCACCTTTTTGTAGCCATTGAAGGACTTGGGAAAATTTGTCCATCATTGCGTTCCTCTGTCGTTCGAGGGATTCTCCGAGCAAGATTTTGAAAGGATCTCTTTCCCCTTCGTCTTTCTTATCTTCCACCATGGGCGGCCACTGGGATTTGCAGGGCTGGTCTTGCAAAGGTTTGACCAGTTCGAACCCTAACTCCTTATATCCTGACCTCATTGGGGAGATGCAAAAAGAAAGAAAGAAGAGAAGACTGCTTTGATACCACTGATCCAAACTTAAAAAGGAATGCAACAAATCATAGATATAACCATAAATACAGAGATGCAACAGAAATAACACTTCATTTCATTTAATATTAAATACTGAAATATGCTTACAAATAGAAATGGAAGTAAACTAGCTCAGGCGATGGTAGCTTATCTATGAGAATAGATGTGGTAGCTACATGCCTTTGAACTGTGTTACAATGAGGCTCAAGGTCCTATTTATTATTGAACAACAAGGGAAAACCCTTAAAAACCAAAACCTTAACTCCAGGAGATGGAACACCAAGAGTTTGTGGCCCCTGTTGGGGTTAGTTGGGCATCCAACTTCCCGGGGTCGTAACTTGGTCATATTATCTCCTTTTGACGCATACAATACCTTGTTGGAAATTTCTCTTTGAGTATTATAAGATTTGTAGTAGGCACCCACCTAACACTACTAACCTACTGTGGACCTCCAAAAAACGTCTTTTAGGGGGTCAAAACTTCTTTGGAATTTGAGGACCCAAAAATCTGTTAAAAATAGTAAATGCTACAATAAACAAGGAAAAAGATGAAACTGACTAGAGATCTAGGTGGAATAGGTGGGTGGCCACCAATATCCACCTAGATCACATGGGATGAATGGAAGAATGATGAAGAAGTGTGGACACTCATTCAAAAGTTGCAGGAAGATCTGAGTACATCTGATACATTTAGATGGAAAAATGATTCATTATGGTACAAAGATCACTTATACATTTGTAATAATTCCCAAATCAAACAAAATCCTCTTTTGGAATTGTACACCTCTCCCTTAGGAGGGCACTCGGGATTTTTAAAAATTTACCACAAGGTCAAGAAGGAATTTTTTTGGGATGGCCTTAAATCTAAAATTCAAACGTTCATGGAAGAATGTTTGTTTTCCAACAAAATAAAGTTAAGACAATTAAGACCTTGGGTCTATTACAACCTTTAGCCATTCCAAGTCAACATTGGGAGGAAGTCTTAATGGATTTTATCACAGGTTTACCCAAGTCTGAAGGAAAGAGTGTCATCATGGTAGTAGTTGATAGACTTACCAAGTATGCCCACTTTGGTGCGTTATCTCATTTATTTAAATCCAATACAGTTTCTATTGCAATTATGGAAACACTTCAAAAGCTACATGGAAACCCAAAGACTATTGTAAGCGACAAATATCCCATTTTCACTCGAAATTTTTGGAATTAATTATTTTCTTGTTTGGGTACTCAATTAGCTCATAGCTCATCTTATCATCCTCAATTTGATGGGAAAACTAAAATAGTGAAAAAATGTTTAGAAGGATATCTTTGTTGCTTTGTATCTGATAAATAAACATGATGGGTCAATTGGTTACCTCTAGCTGAATGGTGGTATAACACTTCCATACTACAGCAAAAATGACCCCATTTATGGAACTTTATGGATATCATCCACCGTCTATCACATCATCTTTAAGATAAAATTATAAGGTTCAAGCAGTGGAAGATGACATCGAGCATAAACAATAAGTTCTCCAACTCTTAAAGGATAACCTCACTTTGGCACAAAATCAAATGAAACAACAGGCTGATCAACATTGCAGCGAAAGAATTTTTGATTTAGGTGACTGGGTAACTTTACGGCTACAGCCATACAAAAAAATGTCCCTCAAGCAAGTTAAGAAGGATAATAAATTAGTACCAAAGTAATATAGTCCTTACAATGTTTTGAAAAATATTGGTATTATGGCATACAAATTGGAGCTTCTACGGCATACAAATTGGAGCTTCTTGCATCTTCCTGAGTGCACCCAACTTTCCATGTTTCATGCTTAAAGAAGGTTATAGGTGACAAGCTCCAAGTTCAAACAATACTACCAGAACTTGAAGAGGAAGGAAAAATCATATTGGAACTTGAAGTAGTCATGAAAATAAGAACCCAACAACTATAAAATCGATCAATTTCAAAGTATCTCATCAAGTCGAAGAACTTACCCGCTGAAGATTCCACATGGGGGGATGCGAATTTTATACATAAGCATCCAAAACTACTCAAGCATTGAGGAAAATACTTTTTTTAAAGAGAGGGGCATGTTAGGTCCCTATAATACTAGTCTATACCCATATTTTTATTCTTAGTGTATCCCCCTTATTGTTATTGTTATGCCCATGTAGTCCCCATATTATTATTATTATGCCCCATAGAAGCCCACTATTGTTTATGTTGTTCCCTTACATTATTATTGTTATGTAGGCTCTGATTATATTATGACCCCTTCGACTCCTATATATAGAAATGAGGTCTTTTCATTTGTATCATCCAAGAATTGTTCATTTGTGTAATGTAAAGGGGGTTTCCCCCTCGAAGAGGCTAATTTTTAAGTCGTTAATCTATATTTTCTTCTATTTTGTGATTTGATTGCATAACAACAATAAGGCAAAGGTTAGAGTTCTATCAAAAAGAAGGATTCATTTGATAGTGTTGTTCCAAATGGTTAAAAAACCATAACATTTATGAATTACCATTTTTAAGAACCATCGAGCACTAGGGATCCATCAATTGATGAAAGCTACTAGAGACAATAATTTTTCTATTGTTCTAAAGAATCAAACCTGGAAGAGTTTTTAATTAAGAGTTAGACATCACCGGTGGGGCAAACAGGGAGATTATATGTTGCACAGTGGAAGACGTGGAACAATGACCCATACCCAAAAGGTTGAAACTCAAAAGCCTAGAAGCCTGAGACTTCCATCCAATTCCAAAAAGGAAAGGAGCAGGAATTTGAGAGCAGGTCCATGTGACAAGTTGACACCCTTAAGAGAAGGTGTAGGAAGGAGCATTAAGGTGGGCCAACCCAGAAGCTTGGGTCTTATTTTAATTGTGAACTGGGAATCAAAGGGACCATAACAGAATGAGGGAGCGAGCCTTTTGAGCACATGGACACAAGGCATAGATATTAATAAAGCCTTGGGTCTAAAGAGAAAGATACTATAGGGACAGGTGAAATAAATGGGTCGAGTTATAATATTAGTGCATATGTTTAAAGGTGTGCAGGAATTAGACCTTTTTAACCCCTCCCTGTGATTTGTACAAAAAAGGTATTTATTATCCCAGAAAGTGATTGTAAACAAGGTAACAAGAAAGGAAGTTCTTTTTGGACTAAGACTAGGCATTATGGGTAAAATAATCCTAAATCAGGATTGCTTCATTAACTTTTTCATCCCTTCACAGATGCTAATGAGCTTGTCCCACATACCCTTAGTTATTTTAATGCTTATGACCTTAGTGAAGTTTGAATCTAATAGTACACTTGCAATAACGTTTAAGGCCTTTACATTTTCCATATATTCCTTTCTTCCATATGGATTTGTCGAAGGAGGAGATGGGGTTGTGTATCCATCTGTGAAAAATTACAAAACTTGGGCTCCAAGATACATTAAGTAAAATTCCATCCTAACTTTCCAAAAATTAAATTTGTTCCATCAAATTGAGGGACCCTTCCTACATCCTTACAACCAATTGTGACTCAAAATACTTCTTCCAGTTGTTAAGCTAATTACGAAGAAGCTAGCTCTGATACCAATGTTGGAAATATTGAGAGAAGGGGGAGGGGGTGAACCAATATTTATTTCAATTGTTATTTATGTCATTTAAGAGTTTTTTTTCCACAAAATGAACCAGAAGATAAAATACAAAAATATAATGATTTTTGAGACAATTGGAGAATTAGAGGTCTTGACAATTCATCAAGGTTGGCTAGCAACCAAATAAACCCCACATGTGCTCAATGTTTTAGTATAAAAGGAGATGACTTGGGAGTCATTTCCCACACACTTCTATTTTGATTTCTCTCCACTTGTCTTGGGTTTTAGTGGAAGAGGAATCTAGGAGTGGAAGCCCTAGATGTTGGAGGAAGAGAGGCTTCCCTAGACACACATGGAAGTCTACCCTAGATGTAGATGGAAGGCTGCCCTAGACACACAAGGAAGGCTACCCTAAATGCAAATGGAAGGCTGCCCTAGACATACATGGAAGGTTACCCTAGACACAAATGGAAGGCTACCCTAGACGCAGATAGAAGGCTACCCTAACGGAGACCTAAAGGCTACCCTAACGCAGACCTAAAGTTGCCCTAACGCTGGATGCCCTAATGCAATCATACAATCTAAAATATAGTGCAAATTTGGAGCAAGGAAGGTTGAGGCAAGTCCGATTTTGTGGACTGTTTTGGGTGTGGATTTTTCAGAACAAGAGCTGCAACTCTTAGTCGTTGCATGAGGCAAGAAGGATGGCTTGAGGTGACACATTGGAGCAGTCTTACCGTGCAAATTAGGCTGCAGACTAGTGGTGAGTTTCATGATTGTTTTATGCATGATATTGGGGTGTATATCTCTGTTTATAGGGACACAGTAAGGGATTGTTACAATAGATATTGGGAGAGAAAGGACCTCCTAACTAGACCACAGTCACCTATAAGGATAGCGTGGAAAACAGGGGTATTTTCCCTATACATTAGGCTTGTGGGTGTGCCCTAAACAGTCAAGTACATGTACAAAACCCTAGGCAAAAATCAGTAGTAGCATGCAGTGAATTGAGGGCTATTTGTGGACTGATAGTTAGATGCATGGGACAATAAGGCAACTAGTACATCAATGCTAATATATGGGAAAACAAGGTACATAAAGATGTCAAGATATATGGGACAACAAGGTACATAATGCTGTCAAGATATATGGGACATCAAGGTACATAGTACTATCAAGATATATGGGACAACAAGGTACATAGTGTTGTCAAGATATATGGTACAACAAGGTACATAGTGTTGTTGTCAAGATATATGGGACAACAAGGTACATAGTGCTATCAAGATATATGGGACAACAAGGTAGATAGTGCTGTCAAGATATATGGGACAACAAGGTGCATAGTGTTGTATAGATACATGGGATAGTTGTGACATGGCAACAAAGGCACATGGACAGTAGTAAGCATTGGGACAACAACAAGACATAGTGCTGCAATAGCGATTGGGACAATAGCAAGACATGGTGCTGCAATAGCAATTGGGACAGTAGTATGGTAAGCAAGGTGCAACAAGCACATGGTGGCAAAACAAGGTGCAACAATGGCACATGAGGGTACATGATGTAGTGCAGTGAAGGGTACTCTCATGATTGATGAAGCATGATAAGATGCAGTATTGTGATGATGGGTGCAACATGATGAGGTGCAGCATGATGATGAGATGTAGCACGATGATAGGTGAAGGAATCACCTTGGAGAATTAGTTGAAGCAACATGTCTTCAGCTAATCTCATGTATCATCTTCTTAGAGATGATCTATGCTCTTATCTAGATAAGTCAAAGTGTTGACTTCTATTGTTAATTTACTATCTCTCTCTCTCTCTCTCTGTTGAACTATTGAAGAACATATAAGAAGAATTGATCAAGGGTTTCCCCACATTGGGGTTTGTCCCTGGCTAGCGCCACATCTTATGTCCTCTTGTCTTGGCTTGTCTTCTGTTATTTATGTTTATGTTCTATTTGCAGTTTACTTTAATGCTGATGTGATTGCTAATCTGGAAAAGATATTGAGCTAACTGTGAAAATTGAAATAAATTGCTCTAAGCATAGAACATACCTAAACCTAACAAATAAGGCATCATATAAGCATTGAAAGTAAGAGCTCGAGACATCATCATAGTAAAGCTTGAAAGATGGTTAAAATATATGGAAGTCAAGTATATATATCTTGGGAATCTCATTGAAAGCACAAGTGGCAAGGTCATCTAGTAAAAGGCTCATCATACATTTGTCAAATGGAAACATTTGCTGATAGGGATACTTTAGATCCACAAGATTCTTTGATGTAATCTTCATTGAAAGGTTCGCCGATCATGAGGGGAAGTAAGTGTTTCATCAAGAATTCCAAACTTGTGGAATTAATGGGATGATGGTATGCTGACATAAAATGAAGCATATCAAGGGATTGAAGCTCTTTCAATCAAGGAAGCTACTGCAGGAAGTCTGGATGACCCAAAGGAAAATGAGGTATGTATTTTTATATTCAATATTAAAGAGTCATGTCATATGGTTGAAGGTAACTTGAATCAATTCTCTATATTGAGAGCATAATCAAAATGAAGGATCTCCTCCCTCGAAGGAATGCAGGAATGCATGGGTCACACATCATTAGATGAAATCAAAAAAATATTTTCTCATATGAAGTATGAGGTGCTTGAAAACAATTGAGGAAATATGATTGGAATCTCTTGGGAATGAGATGTGTGAAGAAAGGAAGGAAGAGATCGTGGAATATGAAACCATGGTAAAGGAAATCAAAACTCGAAAGACCAAGAATATTTGACTAGGATATCTCCATGAAAGATATTAAGACTCTAATGGAGTCTAAAAAAGAAAGAGACCCTTGACAATATATACCTTTGGGAGATGTGTCGATATGTATGTAGGATGCTGATGAAAACTAGTAGATGTCATGATGGAAGACCATCACAAAGGTAATGTTTATTTTTAATGTTCATTCCTTTATTTTTTTATCTAGATAGGTTTATGCAGGGCTTCCAAGACAAGATCTATGGATTTCTTCCACCACAAAATGCACATGTAGTAGGATGAAAGATCCTTAAGTAAACATGGTATCAAGAGAGAAACATGGCATGAAGGAAGGCTAGATATGGAATAATGGATCACTTTCCGATGATGACATGGCTGGCTTGTGGATGAAAGTGATGGATGGTTAGTGCCCTATGTACAAGTCCCTAACATGAAGATTCCTAGATAATAAAAAAGTTCATGACATTATGAAGAGGAGTTCTTCAAGTAGTTGGTTGTCCCATCTTCTCCACCTGAGGAACTATTGTAGGTCCCTAATTAAGAGGGATCCTAGAAACAAGTTTCTTTCTTGGAAGAAACTTGGAAATTCCTAAGCCAAGAGAGAGCTTATGTACATTCCTTCTGTAGGAATGAGTACAATCCTTTATTGGAATAGATATGTCCTCCCTAATTAAGAGGGAGAGATAGATGCATCATTCTTGTCTACACTTGGGAAGAAAAAATGGAGGATTGTGTAAACATTTTTCATCTGATGTTCTTTGAGGATGTATTAGGGCATATAAAACAAGAGTAGTCATTAAAGACCAATATTCTTTGACGATTGGGAATCCAAGATAAGAATAGTTCTAGTGGAACACACCCTGAGAACCCGAGTGGGGTATGTTCTGAGAGAGACAATGATGAGGGTGTCTATACATCATTGGTATCACAAGAATTATGCTCAGACCTTGTAGAGAGATAAATTTGTTAGTCAAGGTGTTGCTACATGACAATGTTGGTTGATATGATGCTAAGAAAATAGGTTACCAATCCAAATATTATGATAAGAAATCCTTCAGATTGAGAATGACCAAGTACCATTATGAATACCTCCCTAGTTAAGAGGAAGTGTTGAAAAGTATCTAGGTTTGGTCTTCATAACGACATGTGTAATTGTGATTTTATGTAATTGATGAAAAGAAGAAAAATAAAATTATTATTGTAATGCTTGTCTCATGGGTTTCACGAGAAAGGAATTTTATTTTAGTGATGGATCCCTTTATGAGCCTTTAGGATTTGTCATCTAGCCATAAAACTCAATTTGAGTATATGTCATGTATGAAGGACCCTTCTTGGGCATGTTATATATTTATATAAGTCCTTGAATAAGTTATAAATCCATCCAAGGCCAAGATAAAGTCACCTCCTTCAAGTCGGCTTTAAAAGAATAATATAAATCTCTTAAATAGACATGTTAGCTCATAATCATGTCATGTCAACTTATTTTGATGGGAAAAAACTATAAATAGGGTTTCTCGTACTCCATTTCAATGCATAATTTTAGAGAATTTCGGACAAGAACATGACTGTAATAGGAAGTGTGAAATCACATAAAGGAATCCTCTCTCCAACCAAAGAAGGAAGGACTAAAAGACAAGTTGGTTTGGGTTGTTTTAAGGGTTGATATCCATCACACGTTTGAGGAGAAGGATCATCTGCTGCAAGGGAAGCCAAGACTATATCAGTCATCATAGAAGGTTGAATCAAGCAAGAAGACAAGTCTAGAGTGCAAACCGAGTTGAAAAGAAAGTAACCTCCAACTAAAGAGAAGGAAATCAAGGTTATAATCTTGATGATTCACATGTGGTAGGGTTTCTGACGGAAGCCAAGAATTGTAGGAAGACAAAGTCTAAGGAGCAGCTGAGTAGGAAAGAAGAATCAGTAGTTTGATCATCATTGACTCAAGGAAGGAAAGGGTAAAATTAAGAAGCTTTGTGTCTTGGTCTTGGGGAGGAAAATAGGTCAAGGGTCTTAGTCTGGGTATTCATCAATTGTAATCTCTATAAGAAGAAGAATTTGTTTGGGTTTTCCTCTTAAAGAGTGAGAGGTTTTTTCTCTGGATGATAGCATATATTCTATGTCTCTTGTCTCTTTATGGCTTATGCATTGGTATTTGTTTGATGAAGAATAACACTAATAACCTAAGTAAAAGAAGATCCTAATCTAAAGAAGTAAAAATCACTCACAAGTAGTTACTAATAGAAGAGAAATCATTTAATTGTTATGCCCTAGATTTATCAACACTCCTCACCAAGTCTGCCCTACCTTGAAGAAGTCGGCCTAGAATGGCACAATTATACCCTTTGGAAGAAATATAGATAGAAGAGGATATCAACCTATTTGGAATTCATTAATCCATAAGTTCGATTTGCAATTCTAGAACAAGAAAAAAGAGAGTGAAGTCAAGGAGAAAGAAAAACATATCAAAGTAAGTCTAAATTGAATTTTTTGGGCATCTCTCTCTCACACATGTGAGTTTTCTAGGGTTTTTGGGAAAGTTCTAGGGGTCAAAATTTCTGCAATAATTGTAGGTCCAAAATTTTCAGTTGCAGGGTGTCGAAATTCCATATTGATACAATTTTGAAGAATTTGGCCATTTTTTACTAGAACAGGTTTTGTGTACTTGAAGGGTGGGTTGACTTGGAGATTGGAGAAGGTATTTTCTAGGTCAAAAGGTCTTGGATTGTCTCATTTTGACTTGATTCTATTATTGAAGAAGAGTTGACTAGGCTTTCCCCTAGCTGAGTGCCTACATATTGTGTCTCTTGTTCTTATGATCTTCATATATATTTGATTTGGTAATTTATTGATGACAAATAGCATAATAAATAAGTAAAGAAGCCAACACACATCACAAGTAATTATCAATAAATAGAGGAATCAAACCCTAATATCTACATACATTGATTTCTCAACATAGTATCAAAGCTAAGGTGAAGGAAGGACTAATTAACGATCACTTTGTTTTCTATCATCTTGAAAGGAAATCACTCTTGGAAGAAAATATCTCCCTCATCAATGGAAATCTATTTATATATGAGTCTCAAGGCTATTAAATATCTCTTGAAGGTTGTAGGAAACATTGGTGTCAAGGTCATCTCTAGAAGAATTAAAATTGAACGATTCATAGAAACACTTATAAGTACGTTTAATGATGACAATGCATTGATTATTGATAGTGGAGCATCAAGACACATGGACGGAGAAGGTGGAAAACTACATAATCTATCAAGATGATCATCATCATATTCTATCGAGCTTGGAGATAACAACAAGTATGAAGTGAAAGGACTTGGATCTACATCATTGAAACTAGAATATGGTGGGAAGCTTAATCTCAATGACATCCTCTATGTTATAGGTTTGAAAAATAATTTACTTTCTATTTATTTTATAGAAGATAAAGGAGATAGAATTGCTTTTATAGATGGAAAAGTTCTTGTTTTGGGAAAGACTCTAGTATTGAAGAAACAAGGGTAATTTGGATTTGTGAAGGAAGATTATATAGACTTTTAACTCATTCTCCTCAAGCTCTTGTTCATATGGATATTAGTCCCTATGAACTCTAGCATAAAATATATGGGCACCTTCATTACAAGATATTTCCCTTTGTTAATCAAATTGAAAAAGGCATTCCTAGTTTGAAGGATTATTACAAAGGAGTATGTAAGGGGTTTTCTTTGGGAAAGAATAAAAGAAACCATTTTCAAGTAGTGAAACAAGGTGTAAAGAAATATTTTACCTCATTTATTCTGATGTATGTGGACCAATGGCAGATAAATCTCTTGGAGGCCATCTATACTATATGACCTTCATTGATGATCATTCTAGAAAGGATTGTATTTATCTCCTCAAAACTAAGGACGAAGTCTTTGAGAAACTCAAGGATTTAAAATCAGAAATGGAGAACTTAGCATAAAGGAAAATAAAGACTCCTATATTAGACATGGTGATGAATATACTTTTAAGGAACTCATAGTTTTTTACAAATATGTTGGAATTAATAGGGATCTTATAGTTCCCAATAATCCTCAAAAAAATGGAGTAGCAGAAAGGAAGATTAGAACCATTGAAGAATGAATTAGAGATAGGATATTTGACCAAGACATTCCAAAATTATTATGGGGAGAAGTAGAAATGACAACAATATACATAAAAAATAGAGGTCCTCATAGAATTCTTGAGAACATGACACCAAAAGAAGCTTTCTTAGGGAAGAAGCCATCTATAGATCATCTCCATATATTTGCATGCCCTGCATACCTTCACATTCTTAAGGATAAAAGAAATAAGTTAGACTATACAAGCTTAAAGGGTATCTTTGTTGTATATATAGTCTTTCATCAAAGGCTTATAGAATCTACATAAAATAAGATCGTAGAATTGGAGTTAGCATAGATGCATTATTTGATGAAAAGTTTGCATACAAAAGGTCCAAAGATATTCCTATTGAATATGATGATGAAGATATCCCTCGCTTTGAAGAAGAAAAACAACATGAAAATGCACCTTGAAATCAAGAAGGAGGACCAAGTGAACCCATTCAACCTACAATCATTCTTGAAGCAAGGAAGAGGCCAAATTGGCTAAAAGCTACACTTTAAGATGTAGAAAGACATAGAGAAGAAAAATGTACTTTTGAAGAAATAAAAATACCAAAGAGGTACTTCGGATATGCATCATATATGAAAAAAATAATTGAAAATAACCTACCACTTTTTAACAAGGTCCTCATCACAATGAATGGAAAAAAGCCATGCAATAAGAATATCAATCAATCATGAAAAAATGGGTTTGGGAAATTGTTTGTATACCCAGTGACAAATTGGTTGTCACTTCCAAGTGGATATACAAAATCAAACATGTTTTTGATGGAAGTATAGACAAATACAAAGCCAGATTTGTAGCAAGGGATTCTCTCAAAAGGAAGGAGTGGACTACGAAGAAATTTTTCTTCTACAGCTAGTTACACTACCATTAGATCTATAATTTATTTAACAACTTCTATCGAATGGAACATCCACTAAATGGATTTAAAAACAACCTTCTTGAATGGAACTATAGATGAAGAAGTATAGATTGAACAACTAGAGGGTTTCGAAATACATAGCAAGGAATATCATGTATGCAGGTTGAAGAAAAATCAATATGGCTTGATGCAATCACCTAGAGCTTTGTATGCTAGAAAGGATACCTATCTTTTAAGGGTTGGATTCGTCAAGAGTTCTGCAAACCCAAATATATACATCCAAGCGATAATGAACCAATTATTATTCTATTATATGTGAATGATTTACTCCTTACAGGTGTGGAGCATAGAATTCAAAAATGTAAGAAGATGTTTTAATAGAATTTAAAATGAAATATCTAGGACTTACGCATTATTGTTTGGGATTGAAAGTTTGGTAGAAACCCAGATAAATCTATCTTGGTCAAGGAAAGTATATCATCAAAATTCTACAAAAGTTTGGTATGATGGATTCCAAGCTCATGATGACTCCAATGATCACCAATTTGAAGAAATTGAGAAGTTAAAATTCTAGTCTTGTTGATCCAACCTGATGTCGTTAGTTGGTTGGCTCATTGATGTATTTGGTGAATACTAGACCTGATATATGTTATGTAGTGAATATTCTAAGTAAATTTTAGATGGATCCACGTCATGATAATTGGATAACTTCCAAGCATATCTTGAGGTATTTATGTGGGACTATTCATCACTGTCTAAAGTATGCTGGAAAGGAAATCAAATTAATAAGTTTTATAGATTCTGATTCGGATGGAAGTGAGAAGGATTGAAGAAGCACTATTGGTGGTTGTTTTGGTTTGGGATCCTCTATGATTTCTTATATGAGTCATAAACAAGATTCAGTTGCTTTATGTAGTGTTGAGGCATAATATGTTATTTCTTGTGAAGTTGGAAAAGAAGTGACTTAGTTAAGGAAACTTATATCATATTTGTTTGGAGGACCCTTAGATCCCACAATTATAAATTGTGATAATCAAAGTAGCATCAAGATATTTGAAGGCCTCATGTTCCATTCTAGAACTAAGCATATTAACAACAAGTATAATTATATTAGTAGTTTATTACAATATGGGGTCATGAAGCTACAATACGTGCTAATAGATGAAAAATTAGTTGATGTATTGATGAAATATCTTCCCAACGAGAAGTTAGTTTATTTTAGGAGCATGCTTGGGTTGGTGGATATCTCTAATTTAGTTGAGAGGGAGATATGAAGTACCAAAAAACTGCCTATATGATGGTACTTGGGAGGACATCATGACCTAGTTAGTATTGAGATCTCAATTGATGTCTACATCCCAGAGGGAGGGTATTGTGTGGAGCTCTAGTTTAGTTTTAATACCCAGATCCCTATAAGATGTGGTGTCAGGGCATGAAGGCCTAGATGGTATCCTATTAGATGGATACTAGGGTTGTAGCCTGATGGTACCTAGAGTGGAAAATGTCTAGATGACACCTTAGTCCATGTTGGAAGGATACCTTGGCATCAACAATGTTATCACTCCTCAGGATCTCCAAGGCTAAGGAAGAGTACAACTAAGGCAACCACAGACCAACCATTTGACTTGGTAGCTAGCCCTACCAAGACGGAGGGGGCTCTCTCCAAAGAATCATAGACAAGAGGGTTGGATGGATTAGGGTTTTAGGCTAGGTATAAAGCGCAGCGGTTGTTTTTATTTGATTTGGTGGGGTTATTGTTAGATGAGGGTATTAGGTCAAAGAGGCCAGGTTAGGGAAAATGAGATATGATTGCAGACATTCAAAAGGGAAAGGTAGGAAGAAGGTTTAACACTTAAAAGGTGATTTGATGAGATGGTTTAAGACTGATGAGGAGTTAGGAAGAGCATAGGAGATGTATTCTTCCTAAACTGAAGAAAAATGGACAAATTATGATAACTTTCCCAAAATAGAGCATGAGAAAACATGTATTCTTCCTATCAACTTGAAAATTACCATATAATAGACATGAAATGGTTTATGAGCATACAAAACATTCATACAAATGATAAAAAAGAAGAAACCATGCTAAACATCCATACCACATGTATTCCAAAGAAATAACTGCAACTCATCTATTAATACTGGCCAAAATATGATACAATAGTGTCTTTGATCACTAGTACAACATCCAACTGAGTCCAACCTCTAAAAAGAGTGAATAAAGGAAAGATAGAGACATCAAAACAAACTCCTCCCAAGCACAGGAGTCAAATCCATGAGAAGAGGAGCAGTTCCACCAAAACCTGAACTGGTAGCTAGAGTGTAGGGTGGTCAAAGTGACTCATCCCTAATTACATTGAAACTGATTCATCTGACTTGATGAAGACTATTAACCTAATGTATTTACCCCTAGGTAATATCAAAAGACCATAATTACATTTACCATATCAATTACATTAGTAAAAATTTGACTCCCATAGGTGAAAATCAAAGCTGGAGAAGAATAGTGAAAAATTAGGCAAACTGTCAAGTGCACCATCTTTCTGTCAAGTGCACCCTCACAGTGTCAAGTACGTAATGCCATCTTCATAACAACTTTTGACTGCCTTCCCAATGTTCAAATTGAGCCCAAGATATCTCAATGGAAATATTATCCTGTCTGGTTTCCAAATCTTCCTTTATTTTGCAAAATGGGCTTGATTTGACCCTCCAAAACGTAATTATCCCAAGACTGGTCAAGTGTGTAGCACCTAGCTGAAAAAGAGAGCAGAAACATGATTTTTGCTATTTTTTTGCCCTTTTCACCTGCCAGTTTTGCAAACCAGGGCCAAAAACATGGTTTTATTAGATGTATTGGTCCTTATGCATCCGTTGGTGGTTTCCATTTCTCCAAAAAGTGTCCCAAAAAAGTTCGCGCTACGCGTTTGACCATGTTGTTGATATTTAAATTGCTTAAAAAACACAGAAAAGAAAAGATATATTTGCTAAAATGTGCCAAGAGGCTTCAAAATTGGTCAAGGAGCTAATGTTTGGTGTAGCTAGGCTTGGAGTGAAGCCTCTACAAGTATTTCAAGCTTCTCCTTCTCTTTTTGGTGAGTTAGGGCTTCCATTTTTGCCTTTGCAGCCTTGAGTTTTTCCCTTGCATTCCTTTCTCTGTTGGCATAGTGTTTTGCCATCTTCTTCTGAATTTTATTTTGTTGATTAGATTTGTCTAGGAGCTTCTCTAAATGCTGATTGAACTTATCAAGTCAATGCTCTTGGTTCTCATTGATCAAGATGGAAAATTTCTCATTCCATGTCAGCTCATTAGCAAGCTCAGCCTCCTTTTGTTTCTCTAGTTCTAGAGCTCTTTTAAGCCCTCTAGTTCTAGGTATTTTTCTAGGTTTTGCTCTTCTTCAGGTTCACCATACTTGTCATATGCCTCATCAAGCAATTCCTTGTCTTTCATTGCTTCCCTCTTTGCCTTGATGAGCTTAATCTCCTTGACATCATGTTTGGCTTGAAGTTGTTTATTCCCCTGCTCATAATATGAGATGATGTATTTTGACCTTCTAGGTTGATCTGGAGCTCCTTGATGAGTGCATATTTTTCTTTGATGATGATTCTTGGGCTCTCACTATTATCATGCTCACCTAGGTCAACCAAGTCAAAATCCTGCTTTGTCTCGTGGAGGTCCTCCTTCTCATGCTGAATCTATGTCTCTATCATCTTTTCCATGCCCCTCTGTACCTGCTTTGTTGATGAAGAAGGCAAGTCCCCTCCCAAAAATTGTAGGGAAAACACTTGCCTATGTCCTATCTGATAAGTGTGTGTCAACGTGCCCAAATCTGCTCCTTTAGGCTTGATGAACTCAACCTGTTCAATTTTCTCCTGCTCTTTGATTTCATCTTTGTTAGGTGAATGAATATGCTCATGAAATGGCGATGATGGAGGTGATGGTGAGTGTGACTAATCAAATGTGGATGAATGATCTATGGGCTGAGATGGAGGAATGAAGGTGGAAGGATGAGATGATGAAGGGATACTTTAAACATTATGAGTAGATGAATCAGTGAATATGGGATTGGCTATGAAGGTACTCCATGCAATGTTGAGCTCTTTGAGATGATAAAGGACTATGATTTTAATGAGGGAATGATGAAAGAGAATCTTCATTTGATGTTCATACGCTCTTTTCTGGACAATATAGGCCATCTTATCAATGCTCTGGAAAAGATAGTAGGGTATATTGAGCATTTTTACCCTAGTGAAATGCATTAAAAGTCAGATGTGATATAAATAAAGCCTAGAAAATCTACCTTCACATGAAAAGTATTTCATGATAATTTTCATCATTGGAGCATATCTGTCTAGTAGGCAAGAAAAAGGAAAATAGCCCTTTATTTCATTTTGGTACCTTGGTTCTATGAAAGGCTCATAATAATGTCTCTCCAACTCACCTTGTTTAAAACATTTCTCCCCAAAATCTGGGATTCCGGTGGCAGCTGATATAATGGCAGTAGATAAAGTAAAAGTGACTTGGTTGTCTTGGAGTTTGGATATGAAGAGTCTAGTCAACATAGGATGGTGTTGGACTACCTGAATTTGCTCACAGAAATCATAACAACCTAGATATTTGAAGGATGTCACAACCATAGGAGATGCCAAGAGTTCCTTGAGATCTGTTGGCTCAAATCTGAGTATTATACCTCCTTTGTGTGCTTTCTTAACCTCTGTTTATTCTCCCTCTATTTCTTCTTCCTCACTATATGGTTTATATTCCTCCTCTGCCATAGTGTTTTAATATCAAACCCTAGTGAGGTATAAGGTTCTTGGAATGTGGTTTTTTGGGAATAGGGAACGGGAAAGGGAAATATGAAGGAGATGGGTGAAGGGATTTATGTAATGGAGGAGGATATGGGGTAATAATATGATAGATTTTTGGGATGGGGAAATTGTTTGCAATGTAGGGGGTTTGGGAGCCTAGGTAGTTGTAGCACCTAGGACTTAGGGTTTTGGCACAAAGGTTTAGAGAGTATTTGGGATAAAAGATTTTAGGGAAAGGGAATGAAGGTGTAGGGGGTGTATGAAAGTGTAGGGGAGTTAAAATTTAGTAATTGAGAGTACAAGGGTATCTTTTATGGAGATACTAGGGTTTAGATGTGAAAATAACACCAAATCTTCAACAAACTTTCAAAACACCATGATAATGATTTTAGGAGGAAGAAACATGTAATCTTCAGCTATTACTTACTTGTGTGAGGTTGAATACAACTTTGGTGGAGTTGAGGAGGTGATTCTAGCTTTCCTGGACAAATGCACAGTGCTTGTGTCAAGTGCACAGTGCCCCTGGAAAGCACACAACGCCTAAAGGGAATACGCAGTACCCGTGGCAACTGAGAAACACAGGGCAAGTGCGTAGCACCTAAAGGGAATGTGTAGCACTTGAAGAGAACTTGCAGCGCTAGCTCTGTTTCGCTAATTTCACCATGAATTGTGAAAAATGGTCTCTTGGGGTTTGCTCAAGAAATGATAAGAGGCAAATGGAGTTGAGTTAGATGCTAGGAAGGACTTTATACTTAAGTGAATTCAATCTTTAGATTTAAAATCCACTTTCTAATGTTTCACTTCTCCTTTTTGAAATGCTTGCTAATTTCCCTTTACACTCTGATTTTCTTCTTTGCAGGTTGATGATGCATGGAGTTTTGTCACTCTTCACATTTGAATTTTCTTGGATGAAGTTGGCACATAGTTCTTTGAGTTGACAACTTAGGAATAGTAAATTATTACATATAATGAACATAAAATTACATAAATTAGAAAAAATATTATATCTCTATTTTTTAGAATAAAATTACAATCTGAAATAGAATTGATACCTGGAAAGAACATTAGAACTTGGGCAAGCATAGTTACATGTTTTCCAATCCTCTTTAAATACAAAAAAGGATACTATTTTTCTAACTCTCATACTTTTTGTTGGCTTTATGCAGTGAAATGGAGTATTATTGGACCTTGAAAGAATGAAACCTAGTGACCTAAAGGGACCTTGAATGACCAGACTCCATGTTGACTGTCAGTTTTTCAGAAATATTGTGCTAGTTCCCATTTCACTTAGAAAATTAAAAAACTGCCAAGGTGGGAACCTCCTTTTACAATAAATACACAAGAAGGTATGCTCAGTAAGACATAAGAAAGCAGGCCAACAAATATTGATTTTTGAGGGGGAGTAGGGCTTTTGACATAGGGCTACCATCAATGAGTAAATTTTTGAATGAGGACCTAGGTGGAATGACAAAAATTTCAGAATGGGACCCTAATATGATATAAAAGAAGAGTTTTGATCATTGATGGTAGTATGCAAATAATGACACTAACAAACGATATTCTTGGCATTGCGTTTGTTGTAACTCTTTTGTGAAAATGTTAATTTGAGATACCTATTTGTATAATTATGAATACTTCTCTAGTTAAGAGGTAGTGTTGAAAATGTAACTATGGTCAGTCTTCATAATTGATATTGTAATTTTTCATTATGTACTTATTGTAAAATTAAAAAAGAAGAAAATAAAAATGATTTTGAAGCATGGGTTTCATGCTCTTTTATTTAATTTATAGGTAATATCCTCCATTGTAGGATTATAGGGTTTCTCTTGAGCCATAAAGTCATTTTCATATTTATTAGACCCTTCTTGGGCTTTTGTATCGTAAGACAAAAAATATTTTTGATTCAAATTTGTCATTTGTCACCTCCTCGCCAAGTTGGCCCTGCCTTGAATAGGTAAACTCATAATGAGGAAATTCGATCCTATGGAAGCAATATAAATAGAAGAGGAGCTTGACCTATTTGGAATTTATTCAACCACAAGTTTGATCTACAATTCTAGAAGAAGGAAAAGGAGAGTGAAGTCAAGGAAAATGAAAAATAAAGCAAAGGAAGTCTAAATCGATTTTTTTGGGCATATCTCTTTCACACATGTGAGTTTTCTAGGGTTTTTGGGCAAGATGAAGTGGCTGAAATTTTTGTAGTTATTGTAGGTCTGAAATTTTTGCAGTAATTACAGGTTTGAAATTCTAAGTTGTATGGGGCTGAAATACCATATTAATACAATTTTAAAGGAGTTGATCATTGTTGACTAGAGCAGGTTTTGTCTACTTGAAAGGATGGTTGACTTGGTGACTGGAGAAAGCCTTATATAGGTCAAAAGGCCTTGGATTGTCTCACTTTGACTTGATTCTATTATTGAAGAAGAGTTTATTGGGTTTTCCCCCGGCCAAGTGCTTACATCTTGTGTCTTTTGTTCTTATGATATTCATATATATCTGATTTGGTAATTTCTTTATGAAAGATAACATAATAAATAAGTAACGAATCCAACACATATCACAAGTAATTATCAAGAAATAGAGGAATCAAACCTTAATATCCACATACATTGATTTCTCAATAGATATAAACAATACAAGGAATTTTAATAAGAGTTCCCTACTTCTAGGGTCTTAGCTCTAATTTTTTTATTATTTTATTCATAGGGTATGATATGAAAGGGATACATAGAGGATTGATTCATTTCCAAAAGGAAAGGTATATAACACATACCCAACAGAAGGCAATGCTACTTGTTAGACTTGTAAATTTCTATACAATTTCATAATCGACATGAAAACATCAAGCTACCATCAAACACACAAGTTCAATAAAATCTAGTGTTGTAGTAGGCTTTGATACTATATGCAACGACCTAATATCTCTTCAAATAAGAATGACATAAATATTGAAATTCCATCATTACAAGAGTGAAAAAAACATTAAAAACACTATATTATTGTTAAACATTGTTAAATAAAGCTCTCTATTGCAAAAATGTATCTAATTTTAATAGAACTCTTAGAAGTCAAAAAACAACTAGCTTATGACATTATTTATATAAAAAAGATAAAAATGAAAAGAACTTTCTACACCTCAACTAGTTTATTTTTGGTTTTTTTCAAAATTTTTTATTCTATCTTCTTAGAAGTCAAAAACCAACTAGCTTTCAACAATTTTTCTAAAAAAGTAGAGAACTTTCCATGCCTTGACTAGTTTAGTGGTAGTAGTAGTAGTTTTTTTTTAATAAATTAAATTTTAAATACCTAGGTGTTGGAAAAGTAACTAGGTTCGATCTTTATAATTATATTTGTACTTATATCAAAAGAAAAAAGAAGAAAAATAAATTTATATTATTATTATTTTTTTAGTCAAGCATGTTCTTCATACTTCTAGGTATTCTTGAGTCAAAGTCCATTTGGACTCTTTGTAAGAAAAGGAAAAAGAATTTTTGTTAAGTCAAAAAGATTTAAATAGACATCCATAAGACCAAATAGGCCCTCTAGACAGTCAAGACAGCCTACTCAACAGATGTGATCCTTCACATTGACAAAAAACTATATATAGGTGTGAATCAACCACCAATACAAAAGCAATTTCATGGTTGTTTTGAGGTGAAACATGCAAGTCTCTAAGGAAAGAACTACAAGTTTATTTGGGGAAAAATGTGAGATATTTCTTTGTTATATAATCTAGGAAAATATGCTAATTATTGAGGCCGAAAGAATGCAAAGCTCATGAGATTTGAAATTTATAAAATATATGCAAGTTACAGAGGCTATCCCTATGTAGATTCATGAGCTTAAAAATGACTACTTTTGTGATGACATGTCAGTTAAAGAAAGATAATAATGTGTGCCAAAATAACTATCTTCCTCCCTAATGTTTGGTAGGAGGAGCCAAGGTGAAAATTCCTTTTCATGAGCTATGAGAGTGTATATATAACAAAAGGGCTGACCATTCACCTCCCTTTTGTCTCTTGGACTACCCTCATGACTATTTCACTTCTCTATGACCTTTCACGTTCTATTAATGACTCTTGGACTTCCACTTTACATTACATTTCTCACATATTGAAAATTAAATAATCCAAAAATGAAGTGGAAAATGATGACTCATATACATCTTGATATGACACCTTGATAAAACATGACATGACATTGATGACATGGACTACATGATGATATGGAAATGTCAAGCCATTATTTATACTGCTATCTTTGTTTCTTCTTTAAATATGGTGCATGTTCTTCCTCTTCCTCCTCCATAAGGCTTGAAGGTAGGGATTCTTCAATATGATCTTGATCTCCAGCTGTTGTCACAATCTAGTGTCCCTTCTTCTTGAATTTCAATGATCAACTTACCTTTGCACCTATGAAGGTGTCTTCCAACAAGTTCTCCCTCTTCATATTCTTCATCATCATCTTTTCATAACAAGATATAATATCTGCAACTGAAATCCACTCATGATAAGAAGACATTAGTTTGAAAACCCTAGTCTAACACGATTCATGAAAACCACTGACTAATCTAGAATAAGTTGATGGGTTAAGAGACTGGTTCAAGGATTGTGTAGTTGTGAAACTTAGGAGGTCAGGGGCCGGGACCGAGGCTTGAGATTGCGAAGTGCACAATTCAAGCAAGTCAGGGCAAGGTGACTGTGCAGCTGAGGAGCTCAAAGAGGCAGGCTTGAGACTTGAGGTTTCCAACTGTGTAGTTTTGGAGGGACATAGGTCTAGGTCTTGTACAATTATGTAGTTCAAGGGGTTAGGTTGGAGGCTTAATTCTTGAGACTGCACAATGCATAGAAGAAGTTGTGTGGGAGGTAGGGTTGCGCAGTTCTGGAGCTCAAGGGTCAGGGATGAGTACTGAGGCTGTGTAGTGCACAGTTCTGGGAGGCATGATTTGTGAATTAGAAAGTTCCAAGAGGCAAGGTTTGAGCTTGAGTGTTGAGAATGCACAATGCGCAGTTCAGGAAGGTTGAGTGAGGTCAAGTTACTCGGGAAGGAAATTTTCCAGATTTGGATAAGTGTGGGATCAGTAAGGACAAAGTGAAAAGGAAAAAAAATTAAGCATGATCACACACTCAAAATAGTTGACGACACAAAATTAATCACTCATAACACATGAACAACATAATACCCCTAATGAGACAAAAATGTGAAAATTTTCCATAAGTGTGACACTAAAGGTTCACTTTGTGATGACAATGATGACACTTGTGCGATCATGCTTGAAACTTGGGGAATGATTATAAGACATTTCTAGATGATAAATAAGACTCATTAACACCAAATTTACCCCTTGAAATGAACCATAACTACATTTATGCAATATGCAACACTTGCCATGCCAAAATATGACACTTTGATTTTCTCCTAGATGAGACTTGAGAACTTAAAGAAAAAACATGGGATGAGTCTTAATACTAGAGACGATATCATGTAGAGTCAAAGTAGGCTATGAAATTGTATGTAGGCCAAGATTTTGGACGGTTTTGTAGCAACGACAACACTTGGCAACACACTCGTTGAATTATAGCTTCTCTGGCTTGGTCTAATATTTTTTGCATGGGCTAGTTCTTCAAGAAGTATTGATTCATCATATAAATTACTTTGGCTTCCCCACTTACCCCATTTATAGACATAATATCCTTCATCTCTTTCTCGATTGAATACAATCATAAGACCAAACATATCACAATGTTTCGATTCGGGATAAGGTAATGTAATTCACAAGCTTAAGATATTTAGAGTATGACATTTCATCTCTGGTGTTGCTTTTCTACTAGTAGGCCTAGATAGCACTATAACAGAGTCACTACAGGAACACAAGAATTGCTTCACTACCAACAAGCCTGGACAATACCTAGACAGAGTTACTTGCTTCACCTCCCTGCGTAAAAATCCTTTCTCTTCTTTCACCCTTTATTTATTTATTTTAATGGGAATGTGCTTTGACACTTATTTATATCATGGGGTGGAAGAGGGATCCTAACTTATTGAGAGTAGAAGAGGATTTTATTTTAGAGAAGTATATATAAAACCTCCAATATGAGTTTTGTCGTTTAGTTTTTTCCCTTTTCCTTCTCTAATTTATTGGATCAGCATGGAAAACACCACAACGTAAAGAACCAAGTGTAGGAATGAGGCTCCTAGAATATATGGGTGTCATGGTTTCACATAAAACTCTCTTTATGCAAGGATCATATTTTACATCAAATATCATCGACCAAAAGGTATGATCCAAGAAGAAGAAGGACTAAAGGTTAGCCAAATGTTGTAGTTTCACAAATCCCTTTTCAATTCTACCACATACATTGGAACCTAAAACACACTTACACGAGGCTCATTCACATGAATAAAATACAAACTAAAAGGGCTACACATGACAAAAAAACTAACAAAAATAACATACTATGTACATAAGATAGGGCACAAACCTAAACTACCATTGAAAATATTGTTTCAAATCTTGGCCATTTACAGGAAGAGAGTCAAACTTATCGTCCATAGATTGGAGATGATAACTATGATGTCCAAGCTTCTCATTGAAAACAAATAGTCTGATCCATAGGGACTCGAACTTAGTGTGTTTCCCCTTCTCTTCGTGGGATTTTGTCCCACTTTTATACCAGGTCACCCACACTAAATTCCTTCTTCCCCACAGACTTCTTATCAAACCATATCTTGATATGGTTCTGGTGAAGATAATTTTTTTTCTTTTTCTTTCCGTATTTCTTCTTGTAACTTCGAGAGTGTTTCTATCCTACTCTGAACGAGAAGACAAGGCTTACCTTAATATTCTTGTGAGATTTGAAGGGCGGTTAGATAAATGTTTGGAGATAGGATGACTCCTTTTCCATACACCAGAAAGTAAGGAGAGTTATTCAGATAAGGTTTAGGCATGACACAATTAGTCCATAGAGTGTTCACCAAAGCATTGTGCCAGTTCCTTTGTTCATAGAAGACAATATTTTTAATGATACAAATAAGGTTCTTATTGGTTGATTTAACAATATTGTGAAGAATTTCAACCCTCACTTTCGTTGTCAATTTTTCTTATCACTCCATGCATTTAGTTTTAAATCCAAGTATGATAAAATTTCTAAAATTAGGAAATGACAATATTTTCTGAAAACACAAATTTAGAGATTTCACAACTACTGAAATTGCAGAAATAAAACACAACAAACTTATGACAGCCACACAAAGAAAATAACATAGTGATTTTTGGTCAATGCAACCCTAGAAAAACCCCCTACAAATCTAGGGGAAAACCAGCTTGAGAGCTCTTCTTTATTTGTGAAAATGCTTTTACAGAGAAACTAAAATACACAGTAAAAATTCTAGCAACCACAAATTACAACTTATCTCGATTTTCGTGCTTGAACTCTGCCTTGAAAATCGTGCCAATTAGCAAACTACCAAAACATAATTTTTTCGAGAAATAAAACAACTTAAATTGTTGTATAGCTTGCCTTGAATATCATGCACAAAACCTAATGTACGAAACTTACGAATTTCAACAGTACGAATGCCTCTAAAATCATGGCCAAAACCTACCTTAGAATTCGTGCCCTTGCTATTGTCCCTCTTCCTCGATTTCTGTTCCTTTCTCCTGCTGTACAATTTTTCCTTGGGATGCATGCCAATAAATACTACTGTGCAAATTTGCAGAAATGGTTTCTTGCTGCTCTCCCTCACTTCCTCACTGCTCAAAAATTTTCTCCTTGCTCTCTCTTCTCTTTCTCTCAAATGCTCATGAAATAATGAAATTATATTTTTCTCTTCCCTTCTCCTTTTACCCTCCATTGTCCGACCCAAGGACCTTGATCTTCCTACCTGTCTGGGTCTCCACAAGAGCTTTGAACTCTTGAAACCGTTTGAAGACCTCACTCTTGGTCTTCAAGAAATAAATCCAGGTCTTCCTGGAGTGGTCATTAATGAATAAAACACAATACTCATAGCCACTTAAGGATACAGGAGACATTCAACCACTCACATCGGTATGAATCAAGTCAAGGATCTCAGTCACTTTATTGTCACTGTTGGGAAAAGGGGATCTGGAAAACTTCCCCATATCACATCCAATGCATACATCAAGGTGATCAGAACTGAAATCTGGCACACCAGTGGTGATCTCCCACAATGTACTCAAGGCCCAATGATACATGTGCCCCATCCTGTGCTGCCAAATCTCACACAACTTTGAACTGCTAGTTCTTCTATTGATCCTGTCTTAGGTGCTACTACTCAATGCCATCAGGGGCTGGAGTGAGAACTTGTACACCTTGGCATGATTTACACCAATCACTCTAGCTGAAGAAGTTGGAGTTCTCCTAGGATATATAAGCACCTACCCTCTCCTGAAGAACACATCCCACCCTATATCCTCAAGTGCTAGGACGGATATCAAGTTCTTCTTCATTCCAAGCACATATAGAACATCTGACACTTGCAAGGGAGGTTTGGGTCCCCTATCAAATGTCATTGTCCCCACATCGACTACTCTAACCATGCTGTCATCACCAAGCACTACCTCCATATCAGTATCATCCTCTGAAAATTCTGAGAAGTACTCTTTGACTCCTTTCATGTGGCGGGAAGCACCACTATCAACATACCAAATGCTAGAAGATGCTATACTAGTAGTGGAGAGTGCACACTCCCTCTGAACCTATATGGCAGGTGATCCTAGAATAGTGGCCTCACAAGCTATGAACCCAAACTCCCAATCAAAGCTCTCTGAGAAGCTCTCTATCTCTATAGAAGTTTCCATGGGTTTGTCTCTCCCTTTCTTCTTCTTCTTCTCTAGACACACAACAACATAATGTACCAACTTTTGACAATTCCAACATTTGACTTTGGAATAGTCCTTCTCCTTGTTCTACTGATTTCCTTTACCTTTGCCTTTGCCTCCGTTATTGGAAGCTTGCTTCCTTGATCTGCCCTTCTTGCCTCATGCTAACAATGCCACATTGTCATCCTCCTCCACCTGTTTGGCTACCCCAAGATGGTTCTTTCTGATCTCATTCTAAATGCAATCATCCCACAACCTCTCCCAATTGGGAAGGTTTTCCCGTGCAACAATGACATCCACAAAATTATCCCAAGTCTTGGGAAGACCATTCAAAGCAATCCTCACCAACTCAGTGGGTTCAATGATCTGACCTACAGCTACCAACTTACCTCTCATTGAAGTGATCTTTGTGAGTTATGTTGTAGCACTATCAGTCTTTTCCATTTAATGGCCTTCATTTTCTCCTTTAGGACCATTTTTATATTTTCATGTGAGCTCTGGTAAAGACTGGTCAAGGTTGTCCACATCTCATGTGCATAAGTATTTCCTTTCACATGAGGAGTGACATGATCTTTGACTCCTTATAGAATCAATATTTTTGCCTTAGCATTCTTTTTGTTAAACTCTGCCAACTGTACAGGGTCGGCAAGTATTTCTACTGGGTTTTGTGTGGTATTTACTATAATGCCCTAGACTTTTGCTTCCTCAAAGATGCTATGGATTCTCTCCTTCCGTGCACTATAGTTGTTCTACCCATCCAACCTATCTTCAACTCTCAAATCCAAAGACATGTTTCACTGTCCTACCATATTGAAATTTTCAAATCTATGGTAAAGGTTTCTGTTTTCTGTGTAAAAATCAGTTTGCTATATTTTTCACTTTGTTTTCCGAAAGTGCACTTTTCAGCGAACCAAGCTCCGATCCCATGAAGAATTTCAACCCCCACTCTAGTTATTAGTTTTATTTATCACTCCATGCATTTGGTTTTAAAGCCAAGTATGATTAAATTTCTAAAATTTGGAAATGGAAATATTTTCTGAAAACACAAATTTAGAGATTTCACAACTACTGAAATTCCAGAAATAAGACACAGGAAAATTATGACAACCAAACACAGAAAATAACATAGTGATTTTTGGTCAATGTGACCCTGGGAAAACCCCCCTACAACTCTTGGGGAAAACCAGTTTGAGAGCTCTTCTTTATTTCTGAAAATGCTTTAATAGAGAAACTGAAATACATAGTAAAAATTCCAGCAACCACAAATTACAACTTATCTCGATTTTCGTGCTTGAACTCTACCTCGAAAATCGTGGCAATCAACAAACTACCAAAATAGAAAAATTTCCACCAATAAAACATCATTAAATGATGTAAGGCTTGCCTTGAAAGTTGTACCTGAAACTTGTTGTACGGACTATACAGAGCATACGGATTTCGACAGTATAATTTCCTTGAAAATCATGCCCAAAACCTTCCTCGAAATTTGTGCCCTTGCTGCTATCCCTCTTCCTCGATTTTCGTGCCTTTCTCCTACTGTATGATTTTACCTTGGGATGCGTGCCAATAAATATTGCTGCCCAGATTTGCTGAAAGATCTTCTTGCTGCTCTCCTTCACTTCCTCACTGCTCATAAATTTTCTCCTTGCTCTCTCTTCTCTTTCTCTCAAATGCTCATGAAAGAATGAATTGATCTTCTTCTCTTCTCTTCTCCTTTTACTCTCTAAATGACATTTTGGGTTACCCAAATATCTAATGGCTGAGAGTTGTTTAGATCTAGGGATGAGAATAAATGTGCATTTAATTCTCACTTTCTATTTTTTAACTCACCCACTTAAATAAAGACCCACTTAGCCTTTTATTTCCATAGTCACTCTTTCACTTTCTAATTCTTCATTGATTTTAATAAATTCACCTTTAAATTAGAATGTAACTTTCCCACTTATAAAGTCACTTTAGGAGAAAAGTACAAATAAATTTGGACACTTTTCCCTAGGCCAATGATCAAAGTCTTAGGGAACCACTTGTCCTCTAGTACCCAAATTTTAACATATTGTTCCCTTGTGGATTGTAGTTAGTTGAATGCTTCAATACAATTCCATTTTATAATGAAAAATAATAAAGTTTAAGCGAAGAGTAATACATTTCATTGTAAAAAACAAGTGAAGTTAGAATGTTGAACCTAGTGATAATGTTCTCCTTGAGGAAGCTAATGACTTCCTGATCATTCACTTGCTTTAGAGGAACCACTTATGTCCACCATGTGAAGTAATATGTAGCAGTGAGAATGTAGCAATGCTACTTCGATGAGTGCAAAAAGATCTCACTAATAACATCTAAGCCCCATTGTTTGAATGGTTCTTCTACAACGATGGGTTATAATGGGGTAGCTAATTTATTTTCTCAGCTAGTGGATTTCTAACAAACTAGATACTTGTGTACATAAGCATGGGAATCCTTGAAAAGTGTGGGGCAATAGAAACCAACCCACATAACTTTGTGTGTAGTAGTGTCACCCATGAAATGTCCTTCAACTGGTTAATCACAGAAGTCATGCAATACCCTTTCTAAATGTGGTGCTTCCATGAGAAGGGCCCCATTTTGGTGCTTCCTCAAAATAACTCCATGCACGAACTGATAAGAAAGAGATTTCAATATGGTAGCCTTCTTCTATCACATTGACAAATGAGAGGGAAGGGTATGGTGCTTAAGATACTGTCGCACATACACGTACCAAGAGGTGGATGTGTTAGTTGGATAATTTGTTTGATATTATACATTTCTATTAACTGCTCCCATCCAAGAGAATCATCTTTTAGTGAACTTGTCGCTTCTGCTGCTAGATGGCATAGACCATGGCCTTTGATCATGTGAACTGGTTTGAACTCAAGATCGTACTCCTACAAGTTGCTCATCCAACTCCCTCTTCTTTTTCCTAGCTCTTGTTGAACAAATAATGATTTGATAGCTGGGTGTGGCACAAATATAATAATATGATTCTTTAGAAGATTATGCCTAAAGTGTTTTACTGCCTTGTAAACTGCATAAGCCTGCTTATTGATGGTGTGGTAATTAAGTTCAAGTCCTTGCAAGCTGACACTCATGAATAATACAGGCCATTCATTATCTTGATCATCCTTTTGTGTAACAATGACCACAAGAGAAGTATCATAAGTGAAGGTGTACAACAAGAAATAATGCAATTAAGATATAATGCAATTTTGATTATATATATATGTGTGTGTGTGTGTGTGTGTGTGTGTGTTAAAGTCCAAGAGTTTCCAACTCTTGCAAACACACCGTGATCAAGATTCTCAAACAACACATTCAAACTACTGCATAAAACAATGGGCCATATTGTCTAATAGCTAGTACATGATAAACATCAACTATGTCATTTTTTGTAAATATTCTAGTGGTGACAATGTGAAGGTTCCTTCTTTTTGTTTTAGATGGACAACTCCATCTATTTTTCTTCATAAGGGGCATGTTACTTGTGACCTTTACAATTTTTACATTTTCATCTCCCATTCCTTTCAATTTGAATCTTTGTATAATATATAGTGAGTGACTCCACCCAATGCCCACAACAATGCCATAAAATAGATCCAACACCCCAACTTTATCCCTTTCTTCAAGTTTATCAATACATTTATGCAACAAAAAAAATACACATTATATTGAGATATGCAAAATGTTTCAACAATTCAAGTTAGTAGGAGCTGGATGGATCATCCTTTGCCCTGATGATCAAAGAGAGATATAATTCGCTTGGGGTCTGAGCATTTAACAAAACAACCAAGCTGAATACTTTTCCCTTTGGAAAGGCATAAAATTATCTAATTACAAGGGAATAAGGTGATTTATGGTTTTATAAGATCAATGCTCATAGTAAAGAAAGTCAATAAACGAAAGGAAATAGGAAATACTTCCAACTCCAAAATATTACAAAGGATAGATTTGTAAATGAGGCATTTTGAAGAGATAGAATTATATCATGTATATAGACAATTGAACTCAGAGGTAGATATGTTAGTGAATAAAGGAGGCACATTGAATCAAGGTGTGATGGAGATGGATCACTCTCAAATATCATACACCCTGTTACCATGATGTGTATAAAAAATATTACTGTGGAAGAGGGTCACCATTTTGGTCATCAAAAGGGTGAATTCATTCATAAAAAAAAATTCAAGAAAATTAAAAATCAAGCATATTCACGTTGTTTGGCTCTAATCCACTATGTGCTCCAAGGTAGATTTAAAAGGTTAAATGCGCAGGGGGAAAAGGTGTACTCCAATTTGAAGACATATGCCTCAGTAAAAATATGATAGAAAAAGGCGTGACAATCAGTGCATGCTTGGGAAGTTGTGCATAATGGTGGGAAAGGAACAAGTTATAACACTAAATTCCTAGAGTAGAACCCCAAGATACAACAAATCTGAATTAAATGCAATACTCCATTGAGTAGATCATGAATCCAACATATTTTCAAAGATGGATTCTTCCCATGATGCTATGATTCAGACAATCTTGGCATTAATTTCCACCTCTTCGTGACATCATTTCAAGTTGAGAGCCTCACATATTAATAATGGCCTGGAAATAGTGCCATTATTAAGTTGGAATCATTATTTAGCAAGAAATTCTTTAGTATCTTTATTCAACAAGTTGGTAGAAATGGAATCAACATAGCCACAACTCAATGAGCAATATCAAGAGTGAACGAATTGGTCGATAGACAAATTGACAAAGGCAGTGGTGTTAATTCTGGAATTGATGAAGCGAAAGAGTGAATTAGAAGAGCAGGAGTAGGAGGAAAATATGGTACTATTGGACAAGAAATATGAATGATTGTGGATGAAATTTGAGAAGAAACTGGAAATTATGGAGGCAAAGGTAGTAGTTTTGATCATAATGACTAGAATGGAAGTAACACTTAGTAAAGGAACCAAGAGTAGTCAAAAGGACTTGGAATATAGTGATGTTCATCTAGCAAAGAACAGTCGAGGATCAACTGAGCGATGTTCAAGGGTGAACATCGTTGTTGAGGAATAGGTGAACACAACTCTGGATGCTAGGTCATTTTGATCAAGCTAATTCCCACTCTAAGAAAATGTTTTGCAAGTATGTTTTGTTATTAGTTTTTTGTTTTTTTTTGTTTTTTTAAATCTCTGGAAGATATCGCTTCAAAATTTGAGAAATAACAATGATATTGTTAATAGCCTTGACCTTTCTTTAAGGAAATAGTTTCATTTCTAAAAACAATATTCAGATAAAGAATTAAAATTTTGGGATTCCATTATTACTTTTTGAAGTACTAGTCATGTATTTAAATTATTCTAATAACTAAAAAATAGTAATTAACCACTTACATCTGGTCTAACAATGCCTACATTGAAAGTGCTTATGGTTTGTCAATTTTATTTCCAAGCATCAACAATGGAATCCCATGCAAAGATTGTTTTTTCAGTAGATCATGTAGTTCACTTTTGGAGATAGGAATATTATCTTTGCCCGTTGCAAAAGAAGTAAAAAAACATGTTGAGAAATGACAACAAGAAATTTGAGTTTAATTTGTCCTTGAAGTAAATTTTGAATTAAAATTGAATTATATTCTTATAGCAACTTGCAAATAGTTAATTAAGTTTAATTGATTTAATTAACTTAGGAATTTTGAGTTGGAAGTCTTTCTATCGTCATGTATGTGTGATCCCTAAATTTTAGGGGTCCAGGATGAGTTTATTTGAGTTTTAGTTAGATAACTCGGTTTGACCGATTTATGGTCAGTTAAACTAGTTCTATCTATTGGAGGAACTAATAGAGGTTTAGTAGTAAGTTGGTTCACTGGTGCATCCTCAGTGCTACTCTAGCTAACTTGAGATTCACTCAAGAGAAACTCATGCATGTCAGTTCAAAGAAAGACCCAATTGAGACTAGAGTGTAGAGATAGTGTACTATCAGTGGTATGATTTTCCAAGTTGTACATATCGTGCATGCAATAAGTTGTGTACCTGAGTTTGGATTTCACAGTTTTGGAAGAAGGATTTCCCAATTAAATATGGGTTGATCCTCTTAGGAATTGTACAAGGAAATAGGGGCTTGGCATGTAGTAGAATTGGTTAAGTGTTGGTTAGAGTGGGCTTGTGAGGCAAGGAGTTGATTATACTTGTGCAGGGATTATTCTAGTGAGAACAAGCATTGTATTTTCATCTTAGATATCTAATTAATGCAATATATACAGTCGGGGTTTTGAGCAGTTTCTTTCCCCAAAAAAATATTGTGTTATGTGCGATTAATATTCTTCCTCTTGTTGATTTTTTTCATTGATCTATTGATTTCCGATGTTAAAGAGTAGAGCAGATTTTTGTCTTGTGTTTTGGAAAATTACATGAGCTATGAATCTACCGGAAAATCTACACCGTATCAAAGATTGAGACAGTATACTAGAGGATATTTTGAGTTTGGGGTTACAGGTGAAATTCGAATTTTTATTTCATACGTCACGATCAACAATAGCTTTCTACAGTTTGAGACTCGAGTATGCCTTGGAAGGAAACTCAAATTACATAGCATGGAAGGACAAGATGGAAGTAGTGTTGGAGGACAATGGCCTCCAAGAATTCATTGATCAAGACATTCCTAAGCCACTAGCATCGGATGCTAATAATTTGGCCAAGTGGAAGAAGTGTGTGGCAAAGGTGAGGCAGATTATTGTTGAGGGAGTTCAAGACCACATTTTCTCAAGTCTCCATGGCAGGGAAAATCCATACTCAATGTGGAAGACATTGATGGACCTATTTCAAAATAGCAATGACCATAGGATATTGGCACTAAAGGAAAAATTTAGAAAGATCAAGATGGAGAAGGGAGACTCAATTTAGAAATATTTGACCAATTCACTCATTGTCGAGATGAGCTTGGAAGTGTTGTGATTATTGTTTCCGAGGATGATATGGTGAGCCTAGATCTTATAGGACTCCCCAAGAGTTGGAATAGTTATCAAGACTCTATCAATCAGAGGGAGAAGCTACCAGATTGGGAATGACTGTGTTTGGATTTGATGTAGGAAGAGATCAGAAGGAAAATTAGAGAAGGTTCCCCATAAAATATTGATGATGAGGAAAATTATGCCTTAGCAGGTAAGTCAAAGAAAGGGAAGACGAATGCGTCCCATTCCAAATTGGATTCCTGTCATGGAGGAAATAATAAGGACATTTCAAAAGTCAAGTGCTTTCACTGTCATGAGCTAGGAAGTTTTTCTACAAATTGTCCACTCAAGAAGTCCTCAGGAGGAGTGGTGGGTGAGGCTCTTGCCTCTCAATTTGAATTGGAATTTACCCTCATTGCATGCATGGTGTCATCAATTATGGGTATTGTATGGTACCTAGACAATGGAGCTTCATTCCACATGACTGGAAACAAGGAACTCTTCAGTGACCTAGAGGAGAAGGATCTCCATATGCATATCGAGATGGGTGATGACAGGAGGTACAATGCTACTATATTAGGTATGGTTACCTTTTAGAGGGAGTCGGATCCTCTTCTCACCTTAAGAGATGTTATGTATGTTCTCGGGTTAAAGAAGAACTTGGTATCCGTTGTCATGTTGTATAGTGTGGTATTTGTATTTAATTCAACTATGGTGGGAGTTGTTGGAGATCACTGCGGTCACGAGATAGGTAAAGAGGATAGGGATTCAGGTGAAGAATCTCTACAAGTTGGAGGTAGAAGATTGTGCTTCCTTGAGCAAGACAGTAGAAAAGGTGCAAAGATGAGACATTGATGACTTGTTGCATAGGTGGTTGGGTCAATCGCATCATGGAGCTTTGAAAATCATGCAGAAGATTTCTATCGGTGTTCCGAAAGGTACGCTAGAGAAAGTTGATACATCCAAGGGGTGTACCTTCAGAAAATTCACTAAAGCTTCCTTTCATGACAAAGTCATTCGAGCACAAGTGATTCTAGATTTATTCCATTTAGATGTATATGGACCATTATTGACAACATCCACAGCTGAACACAGGTATTATGTTATATTTGTTGACGATTTTTCTCATAAATTTTGGATCTTTTTCATGCAGAATAAAGAACAAACTTTCGTAAAGTTTTGTGATTTTAAAGAATGGTTGAGAAATATTCTAGCAAAAAGGTGTTGTAGTGGCTACAAATCCCTCCAAAATTTTGGCATATACTCAAATTTTGGAGCCTACTGTGGATCTTGTGATCGATCGCTCCTTAGTCAATGATTAGTAAGTTGATGATCTCAAGCTCCCCTCTTCGATCTTAAGAGTCATTCACGCTTTATCTTATACAGTATGTATCATCTTTGGGCATGGGGATTATCATTGTCACAAAAAGGGAAGTTTGTTTTGCTTCAAGGGGAAAGCTTTGTGAGAATGGGTTGTCCTCACCACATAGACATGTTTCACTCTCATTTCACGCACTATTGTCACAAAGTTTGTTTTATCAAGCGAAGTATGTTTGCATATGTTTTGGATGGTCTATGTTGTGTCACTAAGTGTTCAAGTGTGTGATTGTATTCAATTTATACCACTAATCACATCAGTTCCACTGATCCCATACTTAGCCAAATTCTAAAGTTTCCCTAGCAACCTAGCCTCATCTAGCTTTCTTGAACTATTCACTTTGCATCTACAACCCTCAATATTTTCCCCTTTCTTTCTAGAACTGTGCAATGCGTAAAGAGACCAACCTTCCTTGACATCCAAAATTGCGCAGTGGTTCCCTCTAGTGTCCTTGCCTCAACCAGAACCCACTATCTCCAGAAATTGCGCAGTGTTGTCCCTCAGCTTCCCAGTTTGCCTTGCATCCTGAAAATGCGCAGATGTGTCCTCCCAGGACCTTATCCCACAGGAGTGCCTTGCACCCTTAAACTACACAGTGTTGTCCCTCAACTGTCCAATCTACCTTGCATACTAAAACTACACAGATGTGTCCTCCCAGGGCCTAATCCCAATAACACTCACTACCCACTAAAACTACGCAAATGTATCTCTTAGTGAGCACAAAGAAGAATGACATGATAGATGACTCTTAAGGAGCTAAGGAAGAAGATAAGAAGACCAAGTAACCCAAGGTATGATAGAATATCGGGACCGTATGAAGGCTCCATCAGATGCACAACCCTTTGGAGGGAAGGTATGGAAAATGAAGCACATCTTTTGAAATATCGCTATTAGTATAGCTTGAAGGATTGCTTATCATTGTCATATAATTATGTATTCAATGACATGCATGGTTGCAAGAACTGAAAGTCATTCCATGTGTTTCCTCTACGTGTCTTTCCCCTTTTCGCCTGTTCGATCAATTGTCGTCTTTTGACCTATTTGGTTGTTATGTCATGTTTGTGAATCATTTTGGTGACCATGAAGGTTGGTCTTTGTATATACAATTGTCCTAACATTGTGAACACCTATCAAACTCATACATAAAGTTGTAATAATTTTCACGCAAGTCATCACGGATGTCCAAAGGTCTATCCCAAGTGTCTAACTTGTTTTCTGCACTAGATAGTCTACACAAAGGGTCATGCTTTACTATCTTTTCCCAGTGATCAATGTTGTCATGTTGTCGAAGTACGCTGAGTGTGTGATCACAATGTAAAAGTTCTCACAAGTTCATTTGCCTCTCACACTTAGCCATTTCCCTAAAAATCTCTTTGATTGAACAACCTTGCGCATAGTCTCAACCCTTAGTGGTGTTTATTTGTTGCCTCAAAATGCACAGTGCTTAAGGTTGTCCTCCAGGTCATTTGCATTGTGTAATCCCAAAAGTGAGCAGCTTATCTTCCATCCTAGAAATGCGCATAAACTGTGTCAAGGCCTGACCTGGACTGCACACTTCACAAGATCAATCATCAAGCCTTCTTCCTATTCGCTGGAACCTCACATTGTGTAGAGACCTGAGCCTACACTACTTCCATAAACTACACAGAGGTGTCCTCCCAGTGCTGGGACTCACTACTCTAAAAAACTATGCAAAATTGTCCTCTCATCTCTCTATTGTCCTACCTTATCTTCCCTCGAAAAACTACATAGAGCTGTCCCTCAGTGTCCCACCTTGTAGCTATCACTGGAGATCTCAACTGTGCAATCCTACCTCCCAATGACCACTTCATAGTTTTCATAATGAATATTGTCCCCTAGAGTTCCCATCCAAGCCTGAGTTGTGCTCTACAAAGACTCAGTGACCATTCCACCTCCTTGTCACTTGGAACTTCACATTGCGTAGTTGTTGGGCCCTCTTCCCAGCCTGTCATCTGTCCTAGGCCTGGACCATGGAAAACAATGCATGTACGTTAGACTATGAGGTTTTTGATTTGATGTCATCCTATCATGAGTTAATTGCAGGAACAGGTACACTCATGGATCAGACAACTGAACTCAGAGGCATATATGTTAGTGAAAAACACCAAAACCTAAAGAACCAAGTGTAGAAATGAGGCTCCTAGAATATATGGGTGTCATGGTTTCACATAAAGCTCTCTTTACGCAAGGATCACATTTTACATCAAATATCATTTACCAAAAGGTATGATCCAAGAAGAAGAAGGACTAAAGGTTAGCCAAATGTTGTAGTGTCACAAATCCCTTTTCAATTCTACCACATACATTGGAACCCAAAACACACTTACACGAGGCTCATTCACATGAATAAAAATACAAACTGAAAGGGCTACACATGACAAAAAAACTAACAAAAATAACATACTATGTACATAAGATAGGGCACAAACCTAAACTACCATTGAAAATATTGTTTCAAATCTTGGCCATTTACAGGAAGAGAGTCAAACTTATCGTCCATAGATTTGAGATGATAACTATGATGTCCAAGCTTCTCATTGAAAACAAATAGTCTGGTCCATAGGGACTCGAACTTAGTGTGTTTCCCCTTCTCTTCGTGGGATTTGTCCCACTTTAATACCAGGTCACACACACTAAATTCCTTCTTCCCCACAGACTTCTTATCAAACCATATCTTGATACAGTTCTGGTGAAGATAATTTTTTTTCTTTTTCTTTCCGTATTTATTCCTGTAACTTCGAGATTGTTTCTATCCTACTCTGAACTAGAAGACAAGGCTTACCTTAATATTCTTGTGAGATTTGAAGGGCGGTTAGATAAATGTTTGGAGATAGGATGACTTCTTTTCCATACACCAGAAAGTAAGGAGAGTTATTCAGATAAGGTTTAGGCATGACACAATTAGTCCATAGAGTGTTCAACAAAGCATTGTGCTAGTTCCTTTGTTCATAGAAAACAATATTTTTAATGATACAGATAAGGTTCTTATTGGTTGATTTAACAATATTGTGAAGAATTTCAACCCTCACTCTGGTTGTCAATTTTTCTTATCACTCCACGCATTTAGTTTTCAATCCAAGTATGATAAAATTTCTAAAATCTGGAAATGACAATATTTTTTGAAAACACAAATTTAGAGATTTCACAACTACTGAAATTGCAGAAATAAAACACAGCAAACTTATGACAGCCACACACAGAAATAACACAGTGATTTTTGGTCAATGCGACCCTAGAAAAACCCCCTACAAATCTTGGGGAAAACCAGTTTGAGAGCTCTTCTTTATTTCTGAAAATGCTTTTACAGAGAAACTGAAATACACAGTAAAAATTCCAGCAACCACAAATTACAACTTATCTCGATTTTCGTGCTTGAACTTCGCCTTGAAAATCGTGCCAATCAGCAAACTACCAAAACAGAAATTTTTTGAGCAATAAAACAACATTAAATTGTTGTATAGATTGCCTCGAATATCATGCACAAAAACTAATGTATGAAACTAAATAATTTCAACATACGACTGCCTCGAAAATCATGGCCAAAACCTACCTCAAAATTTGTGCCCTTGCTGTTGTCCCTCTTCCTTGATTTCTGTTCCTTTCTCCTGCTGTACAGTTTTTCCTTGGGATGCATGCCAATAAATACTACTGTGAAAATTTGTAGAAATGGTTTCTTGCTGCTCTCCTTCACTTCCTCACTGCTCAAAATTTTTCTCCTTGCTCTCTCTTCTCTTTCTCTCAAATGCTCATGAAATAATGAATTGATATTTTTCTCTTTCCTTCTCCTTTTACTCTCTAAATTACCTTTTGGGTTACACTAAGATATAATGGCTGAGATTCATTTAGATCTAGGGATGAGGATAAACGTGCATTTAATTCTCACTTTCTATTTTTTAATGCACCCACTTAAATAAAGACCCACCTAGCCTTTTATTTCCATAGTCACTTTTTCACTTTCTAATTCTTCATTAACTTTAATAAAGTCACCTTTAAATTAGAATGTAACTTTACCACTTATAAAGTCACTTTTAAACTAGATTGACTTTACCACTTATAAAGTCACTTTAGGAGAAAATTACAAATAAATTTGGACACTTTTCCCTAGGCCAAAGATCAAAGTGTTAGGGAACCACTTGTCCTCTGGTACCCAAATTTTAACACTCCCTCTTACCAAGGAAAGTGTTCCTCACCACTCCCATATTGTCTTTGAAGTAGAAATTCTTGCCCCATGGTAAGGATTTGGTGAAAATGATTGCTACCTGCTCATTTGTGGAAATGTACTCAAGCTTAACAACTCCCTTTTGGACATAGTCTCTAATGAAGTGATACTTGATCTCAATATGATTTGACCTGTTGTGAAAAACTGGATTCTCTATGAGTTTTATGCAACTTTGATTATCATAGTAAATTATTGGAAGGTCTCATTGCCTGACCAAATAGACCAAACAACATCTTGTGAAGCCATATACTTTGCCTTAGCTGAGCTCAATGCAATTGACATTTGTTTCCAGGTGATCCACGACACAACTGTCGAACCCAACTCAAAACAACACCCGGAAGTACTCTTCCTATCTGAAGCACAACTTGCCCAATCTGAATTCTTGTACCCTGCCAGTCTCACTCCACCACCCTGTCTATAATCCAGACCAAAATCTAGAGTCCCTTTGCAAGTAATGAAGAATGTGTTTTGCATCAACCCAATGCACTCTCCTAGGCTCACACGTGAATTGACTCATAGTGTTAATTGAAAAACATATATCTGGTCAAGTGTTGACCAGATACATCAATTTACCAATTAGCTGTCTATATAGAGTAGGATCCACCAACTCAGAATAGAAGCGCGAAGCTTCCTCCAGTTAGTGATCATAGGTGTAGACATGGGTTTGCAATCCTCCATGTGAAATTTGCTAAGAATATCCACAATGTACTTCCCTTGTCCCAGGAAGAAATGCCCATCCTTCCACACCTCTAATCCCAGAAAATAATGCATCAAGCATATATCCTTCATCTCCAACTCTGAAGCAATATCTCTCTTGCAGCGGTGATGATCAAGTCATCAACATACAACACCAGAATGAGAGGCTCTTCATCCACCACAATGAAGTATAGGTTCAGATCAACCTCAGTCTTTGTGAAATCCAACTGCTGCAAGTATGTATCAATCCTTGAGTACCAAGCTCTAGGAGCTTGTTGCAGGCCATAGAGTGAATTTTTTAATCTTCATACATAGGACTCCTTCCCATGCACCTAAAAGCCCTATGACTGCTCAATATAAGCCTCCTACTAAATGAAGCCATTGAGAGATGCAATCTTCACATCCATCTAGTGGATCTTCTAACCCGTCTCTATTGCAATCGATATAATGGAGCATATAGATGTATACCGAGCTATGGGAGTGAAGGTATCCTCATAGTCAAATCCCTTTACCTATGAGAATCCTCTTGCCACAAATCAAGCCTTGAACTTCTCGATGCTGCCATCTGCAACATGCTTTATCTTGTAGAGCCATATGAAAGTAACAACTGATTTACCTTTAGGCCTCAGCACTACCTCCCAAACATCATTCTTAATAATAGAAGAATACTCCTCCATCATGGACTCTCTCCAAACCTGTTGGTTTCCTGCCTCCTCATAACTAGAAGGCTCAAAGTCAACAATGCTTGTTACTAATGCCATGTAACTACAAAACTGCTTAGGTGGTTTACTCTCTCTAATCTGTCTTTTTGGCCCAATAACCAATGTGGCCTCGCGCAAGGTATCTTGAAGCCACTTGGGCTTCCTCTTCCTTGAGCATACTTCTCCCACCGGAGTGAAAGAATCCTCATCATCATCAGAAGCCTGAAATCCTGAAGGCCTATGAACTAACCTCATGCCTAAATCTATGCCTCTATATGCTTAAGTACTGTGCGAATCATCCATTAGTGGTCTACCCTGTGAACTGCTTTACAGATTGCCTTGGATGTTGCCTGAAGAACCACCCACCTAACTCTAAGAGCCACTGCTCACTGATGGACTTGCCACTGTAATCGTTGTAACTCCTGATCCCTGACCACTGGATCCCTATGACTGACTCAGCTGCTCCTGAGGGTCTGGTGACTCTGGATACTCTAATTCCCATGACCTCCTGAAAGCTCCCTCCTCAAACTTCACATCCCGCCTAACAACCACTTTTCTCTGCACAGGAATATAAATTTGATAAGCTTTCGAGGTCTTGCTATAACCCACAAATATGCCCTTATCTGTAGTGGGGTATAGCTTGGTCCTATTCTCCTTGGGGGCATAGGAATATGTAAGGCACCCAAAGATACAAAAGTGCCCAACATCAGGCTTCTTCCCCAAAAAATCCTCCTCCATAGTGACATTCCCCAAGGCACAATGTGGACTCCTATTCTGCAAGTACGCAATATTGTTGCGGGCTTCTGACCACGAAAATAAAGGTAACCTCTGGCCATGAAGCATGGCTTTGACAGTCCCTAGAATGGATCTGTTCTTGCCTTCCACAACCCCATTCTGCTGGGGGTTGTAAGGAACTATGAAATCCATCTTAATGTCAGCCTCAGCACAAAAATCAACAAACTCACCAAAGGTATACTACCCTCCATTGTTTGACCCAAGGACCTTGATCTTCCTACATGTCTGGGTCTCCACAAGAGATTTGAACTCTTGAAACCGTTTGAGGACCTCACTCTTGGTCTTCAAGAAATAAATCCAGGTCTTCCTGGAGTGGTCATTAATGAATAAAACAAAATACTCATAGCCACTCAAGGATACAGAAGACATTTGACCACTCACATCGGTATGAATCAAGTCAAGGATCTCAGTTGCTCTGCTGTCACTGTTGGGAAAAGGGGATTTGGAAAACTTCCCCATATCACATCCAATGCATACATCAAGGTGATCAGAACTTAAATCTAGCACACCAATGGTGATCTCCCACAATGTACTCAAGGCCCAATGATACATGTGCCCCATCCTGTGCTGCCAAATCTCACACAACTCTGAACTGCTAGTTCTTCTATCGGTCCTGTCTCAGGTGCTACTACTCAATGACATCAGGGGCTGGAGTGAGAACTTGTACACCTTGGCATGACGCACACCAATCACTCTAGCTGAAGAAGTTGGAGTTCTCCTAGGATATATAAGCACCTACCCTCTCCTGAAGAACACATCCCACCCTATATCCTCAAGTGCTAAGATGGATATCAAGTTTTTCTTCATTCCAGGCACATATAGAACATCTGACACTTTCAAGGGAGGTTTGGGTCCCCTATCAAATGTCATTGTCCCCACATCGACTACTCTAACCATGTTATCATCACCAAGTACTACCTCCATATCAGTATCATCCTTTGAAAGCTCTGAGAAGTACTCTTTGACTCCTGTCATGTGGCGGGAAGCACCACTGTCAACATACCAAATGCTAGAAGATGTTATACTAGTAGTGGAGAGTGCACACTCCCTCTGAACCTGTATGGCAGGTGATCCTAGAATAGTGGCCTCACAAACTCTGAACCCAAACTTCCCATCAAAGCTCTCTGAGAAGCTCTCTATCTCTATAGAATTTTCCATGGGTTTGTCTCTCCCTTTCTTGTTCTTCTTCTCTAGACACACAACAACATAGTGCACCAACTTTTGACAATTCCAACATTTGACTTTGGAATAGTCCTTCTCCTTGTTCTACTGATTTCCTTTACCTTTTCCTTTGCCTCCGTTATTGGAAGCTTGCTTCCTTGATCTGCCCTTCTTGCCTCATGCTAACAATGCCACATTATCATCCTCCTCCACCTGTTTGGCTACCCCAAGATGGTTCTTTCTGATCTCATTCTAAATGCAATCATCCCACAACCTCTCCCAATCGGGAAGGTTTTCCCGTGCAACAATGCCATCCACAAAATTATCCCAAGTCTTGGGAAGACCATTCAAAGCAATCCTCACCAACTCAGTGGGTTCAATGATCTCACCTACAGCTACCAACTCACCTCTCACTGAAGTGATCTTTGTGAGTTATGTTGTAGCACTATCAGTCTTTTCCATTTAATGGCCTTCATTTTCTCCTTTAGGACCATTTTTATATTTTCATGTGAGCTTTGGTAAAGACTGGTCAAGGTTGTCCACATCTCATGTGCATAAGTCTTTCTGTTCACATGAGGAGTGACATGATCTTTGACTCCTTCTAGAATCAATCTTTTTGCCTTAGCATTCTTTTTGTTAAACTCTGCCAACTGTACAGGGTCAACAAGTATTTATACTGGGTTTTGTGTGGTATTTACCATAATACCCTAGACTTTTGCTTCCTCAAAGATGCTATGGATTCTCTCCTTCCATGCACTGTAGTTGTTCTACCCATCCAACCTGTCTTCAACTCTCAAACCCAAAGACATGTTTCACTGTCATACCATACTAAAATTTTCAAATCTGTGGTAAAGGTTTCTATTTTCTGTGTAAAAATCAGTTTTCTATATTTTCACTTTGTTGTCCCAAAGTGCAATTTTCAGCGAACCAAGCTCTGATACCATGCAGAATTTCAACCCCCACTCTAGTTATCAATTTTCCTTATCACTCCATGCATTTGTTTTTAAATCCAAGTATGATTAAATTTCTAAAATCTGGAAATGACAATATTTTCTGAAAACACAAATTTAGAGATTTCACAACTACTGAAATTCTAGAAATAAGACACAACAAAATTATGACAACCAAACACAGAAAATAACATAGTGATTTTTGGTCAATGTGACCCTGGGAAAACCCCCCTACAACTCTTGGGGAAAACCAATTTGAGAGCTCTTCTTTATTTCTGAAAATGCTTTTATAGAGAAACTGAAATACATAGTAAAAATTCCAGCAACCACAAATTACAACTTATCTCGATTTTCGTGCTTGAACTCTGCCTTGAAAATCATGGCAATCAACAAACTGCCAAAACAGAAATTTTTCCACCAATAAAACATCATTAAATGATGTAAGGCTTGCCTTGAACATTGTGCCCAGAACTTGTTTTATGGACTATACAAACCATACGGATTTCAACAATATGATTTCCTTGAAAATCATGCCCAAAACCTTCCTCAAAATTTGTGCCCTCACTGCTATCCCTCTTCCTCGATTTCTATGCCTTTCTCCTATTGTACGATTTTGCCTTGGGATGTGTGCCAATAAATATTGCTACCCAGATTTGCTGAAAGGTCTTCTTGAGCTGCTCTCCTTCACTTCCTCACTGCACAAAAATTTTCTCCTTGCTCTCTCTTCTCTTTCTCTCAAATGCTCATGAAAGAATGAAATGATCTTTTTCTCTTCTCTTCTCCTTTTGCTCTCTAAATGACCTTTTGGGTTACCCAAAGATATAATGGTTGAGATTCATTTAGATCTAGGGATGAGAATAAATGTGCATTTAATTGTCACTTTCTATTTTTTAACTCACCCACTTAAATAAAGACCCACTTAGCCTTTTATTTCCATAGTCACTCTTTCACTTTCTAATTCTTCATTGATTTTAATAAATTCACCTTTAAATTAGAATGTAACTTTCCCACTTATAAAGTAACTTTAGGAGAAAAGTACAAATAAATTTGGAAACTTTTCCCTAGGCCAATGATCAAAGTCTTAGGGAACCACTTGTCCTCTAGTACCCAAATTTTAACATATTGTTCCCTTGTGGATTGTAGTTAGTTGAATGCTTCAATACAATTCCATTTTATAATGCAAAATACTAAAGTTTAAGCGAAGAGTAATACATTGCATTGCAAAAAACAAGTGAAGTCAAAATGTTTAACCTAGTGATAATGTTCTCCTTGAGGAAGCTAATGACTTCCTGATCATTCACTTTCTTTAGAGGAACCACTTATGTCTACCGTGTGAAGTAATATGTAGCAGTGAGAATGTAGCAATGCTACTTCGATGAGTGCAAAAAGATCTCATTAATAACATCTAAGCCCCATCGTTCGAATGGTTCTTCTACAACGATGGGTTACAATGGGGTAGCTAATTTATTTTCTCAGCTAGTGGATTTCTGACAAACTAGACACTCGTGTGCATAAGCATGGGAATCTTTGAAAAGTGTGGGGCAATAGAAACCAACCCACATAAATTTGTGCATAGTAGTGTAACCCATGAAATGTCCTTCGACTGGTTCATCACGGAGGTCATGCAATACCCTTTCTAAATGTGGTGCTTCCATGAGAAGGGCCCCATTTTGGTGCTTCCTCAAAAGCACTCCATGCACGAACTGATAAGAAAGAGATTTCAATATGGTAGCCTTCTTCTATCTCATTGACAAATGCGAGGGAAGGGTATGGTGCTTAAGATACTGTTGCACATACACGTACCAAGAGGTGGATGTGTTAGTGGGATAACTTGTTTGATATTATACATTTCTATTAACTGCTCCCATCCAAAAGAATCATCTTTTGGTGAACTTGTCGCTTCTGCTGCTAGATGGCATAGACCATGTCCTTTGATCATGTGAACTGGTTTGAACTCAAGATATTACTCCTACAAGTTGCTCATCCAACTCCCTCTTCTTTTTCCTAGCTCTTGTTGAACAAATAATGATCTGATAGCTGGGTGTGGCACAAATATAATAATATGATTCTTTGGAAGATTATGCCTAAAGTGTTTTATTTCCTTGTAGACTGCGTAAGCCTGCCTATCGATGGTGTGGTAATTAAGTTCAAGTCCTTGCAAGCTGACACTCATGAATAATATAGGCCGTTCATTATCTTGATCATCCTTTTGTGTAACAATGACCACAAGAGAAGTATCATAAGTGAAGGTGTACAACAAGAAATAATGCAATTTTGATTATCTATATATGTGTGTGTGTGTGTTAAAGTCCAAGAGTTTCCAACTCTTGCAAACACACTGTGATAAAGATTCTCGAACAACACATTCAAACTACTGGACAAAACAATCGGCCATATTGTCTAATAGCTAGTACATGATAAACATCAACTATGTCATTTTTTGTAAATATTCTAGTGGCGACAATGCGAAGGTTCCTTATTTTTGTTTTAGATGGACAACTCCATCTATTTTTCTTCATAAGAAAGGGGCATGTTACTTGTGACCTTTACAATTCTTACATTTTCATCTCCCATTCCTTTCAATTTGAATCTTTGTATAATATATAGTTTGTGACTCCACCCAATGCCCACAACAATGTCGTAAAATAGATCCAACACCCCAACTTTATCCCTTTCTTCAAGTTTATCAATACATTTATGCGACAACAAAAAAATACACATTATATTGAGATATGAAAAATATTTCAACAATTCAATTTAGTAGGAGCCGGAGGGATCATCCTTCGCCTTGATGATCAAAGAGAGATATAATTCGCTTGGGGTTTGAGCATTTAACAAAACAACCAAGCTAAATACTTTGCCCTTTGGAAAGGGATAAAATTATCTAATTCCAAGGGAATAAGGTGATTTATGGGTTTAGAAGATCAATGCTCATAGTAAAGCAAGTCAATAAACTAAAGGAAAGAGGAAATACTTCCAACTCCAAAATATTACAAAGGATAGATTTGCAGATGAGGCATTTTGAAGAGATAGAATTATATCATGTATATAGACAACTGAACTCAAAGGAATATATGTTAGTGAATAAAGGAGGCACATTGAATCAAGGTGTGATGGAGATGGATCACTCTCAAATATCATACATCCTGTTACCATGATGTGTATAAAAAATATTACTGTGGAAGAGGGTCACCATTTTGGTCATCAAAAGGGTGAATTCATTCATAGAAAAAAATTCAGGAAAATTAAAAATCAAATATATTCACGTTGTTTGGCTTGAATCCACTACGCGCTCCAAGGTAGATTTCAAAGGTTAAATGCGTAGGGGGCAGAGGTGTACTCCAATCTGAAGACATATGCCTCAGTAAAAATATGATAGGAAAAGGCATGACAATTAGTGCATGCTTGGGAGGTTGTGCATAATGGTGGGAAAGGAACAAGTTATAACACTAAATTCCTAGAGTAGAACCCCAAGATACAACAAATCTGATTTAAATGCAATACTCCATTGAGTAGATCATGAATCCAACATATTTTCAAAGATGGATTCTTCCCATGATGCTATGATTCAGACAAATTTGGCATTAATTTCCACCTCTTCGTGACATCATTTCAGGTTGAGAGCCTCACATATTAATAATGGCCTGGAAATAGTGCCAACATTAAGTTGGAATCATTATTTAGCAAGAAATTCTTTAGTATATTTATTGAACAGGTTGGTAGAAATGGCATCAACATAGCCACAACTCAATGAGCAATATCAAGAGTGAACGAATTGGTCGATAGACAAATTGACAAAGGCAGTGGTGTTAATTCTGGAATTGATGAAGCGAAAGAGTGAATTAGAAGAGCAGGAGTAGGAGGAAAATATGGTACTATTAGACAAGAAATATGAATGATTGTGGATGAAATTTGAGAAGAAACTGGAAATTATGGAGGCAAAGGTAGTAGTTTTGATCATAATGACTAGAATGGAAGTAACACTTAGTAAGGGAACCAAGAGCAGTCAAAAGGACTTGGAATATAGTGATGTTCATCTAGAAAACAATAGTCGAGGATCAACTGAGCGATGTTCAAGGGTGAACATCGTTGCTGAGGAATAGGTGAACACAACTCTGGATGCTAGGTCATTTTGATCAAGCTAACTCCCACTCCAAGAAAATGTTTTGCAAGTATGTTTTGTTATTAGTTTTTTTTTTTGTTTTTTGTTTTTTTTTTTTTAAATCTATGGAAGATATCACTTAAAAATTTGAGAAATAACAATGGTATTGTTAATAGCCTTGACCTTTCTTTAAGGAAATAGTTTCATTTCTAAAAACACTATTTAGATAAAGAATTAAAATTTTGGGATTCCATTATTACTTTTTGAAGTACTAGTCATGTATTTCAATTATTCAAATAACTAAAAAATATTAATTAACCACATACATCTGGTCTAACAATGCCTACATTGAAAGTGCTTATGGTTTATCCATTTTATTTCCAAGCATCAACAATGGAATCCCATGCAAAGATTGTTTGTTCAGTAGATCATGTAGTTCACTTTTGGAGATAGGAATATTGTCTTTGTCTGTTGCATCCACAACATATCTACAAAAGAAGTAAAAAAACATGTTGAGAAATGACAACAAGAAATTCCAGTTTAATTTGTCCTTGAATAAAATTTTGAATTAAAATTGAATTATATTCTCATAGCAACTTGTAAATAGTTAATTAAGTTTAATTGACTTAATTAACTTAGGAATTTTGAGTTGGAAGTCTTTCTATCGTCATGTATGTGTGATCCCTAAATTTTAGGGGTCCAGGATGAGTTTATTTGAGTTTAGTTAGATAGCTCGGTTTGACCGAGTTATGGCCAGTTAAACTAGTTCTAACTATTGGAGGAACTAGTAGTGAGTTGGTTCGCTGGTGCATCCTCAGTGCTACTCTAGCTAACTTGAGATTCACTCAAGAGAAACTCATGCATGTCAGTTAAAAGAAAGACCCAATTGAGACTGGAGTGTAGAGATAGTGTACTATTAGTGGTATGATTTTCCAAGTTGTACATATCGTGCATTCAATAAGTTATGTACCTGAGTTTGGATTGCACATTTTTGGAAGAAGGATTTCCCAATTAAATATGGGTTGATCCTCTTAGGAATTGTACAAGGAAATAGGGGCTTGGCATGTAGTAGAATTGGTTAAGTGTTGGCTAGAGTGGGCTTGTGAGGCAAGGAGTTGATTATACTCGTGCAGAGATTGTTCTAGTGAGAACAAGCATTGTATTTTCATCTTAGATATCTGATTAATGCAATATATACAGTCGGGGTTTTGAGCAGTTTATTTCCCCAAAGAAATATTGTGTTATGTGCAATTAATATTCTTCCTCTTGTTTATTTTTTTCATCGATCTATTGGTTTCCGATGTTAAAGAGTAGAGCAAATTTTTGTCTTGTGTTTTGAAAAATTACATGAGCTATGAATCTACAAGAAAATCTACACTGTATCAAAGATTGAGACAGTATACTAAAGGATATTTTGAGTTCAGGGTTACAGGTGAAATTCAAATTTGTATTTCATACTTCAGGATCAATAATAGCTTTCTACAGTTTGAGACTCGAGTATGCCTTGGAAGGAAACTCAAATTACATAGCATGGAAGGACAAGATGGAAGCATTGTTGGAGGACAATGGCCTCAAGGAATTCATTGATCAAGACATTCCTAAGCCACTAGCATTGGATGCTAATAATTTTGCCAAATGGAAGAAGTGTGTGGCAAAGGTGAGGCAGATTATTGTTGAGGGAGTTCAAGACCACATTTTCTCAAGTCTCCATGGCAGGGAAAATCCATACTCAATGTGGAAGACATTGATGAACCTGTTTCAAAATAGCAATGATCATAGGATATTGGCACTAAAGGAAAAATTCAGAAAGATCAAGATGGAGAAGGGAGACTCAATTTAGAAATATTTGACCAGTTCACTCGTTGTCGAGATGAGCTTGGAAGTGTTGGGATTACTATTTCCGAGGATGATATGGTGAGCCTAGATCTTCTAGGACTCCCCAAGAGTTGGAATAGTTATCAAGACTCTATCAATCGGAGGGAGAAGCTACCAGATTGGGAACGACTGTGTTTGGATTTGATATAGGAAGAGATCAGAAGGAAAACTAGAGAAGGTTCCTCATCAAAGATTGATGATGAGGAAAATTGTGCCTTAGCAGGTAATTCAAAGAAAGGGAAGACGAATGCGTCCCATTCCAAATTAGATTCTTGTCATGGAGGAAATAATAAGGACATTTTGAAAGTCAAGTGCTTTCATTGTCATGAGCTAGTAAATTTTTCTACAAATTGTCCACTTAAGAAGTCCAAGAAGAAGTCCTCAAGAGGAGTGGTGGGTGAGGCTCTTGCCTCTCAATTTGAATTGGAATTTACCCTCATTGCATGCATGGTGTCATCAATTATGGGTAGTGTATGGTACCTAGACAATGGAGCTTCATTCCACATGATTGGAAACAACGAGCTCTTTAGTGACCTAGAGGAGAAGGATCTCCATATGCATATCGATATGGGTGATGACAGGAGGTACAATGCTACTGGATTAGGTACGGTTACCTTTTAGAGGGAGTCAGATGCTCCTCTCACCTTGAGAGATGTTATGTATGTTCTCGGGTTGAAGAAGAACTTGGTATCTATTGTCATGTTGTATAGGGTGGTATTTGTATTTAATTAAACTATGGTGGGAGTTGTTGGAGATCACTGCGGTCATGGGATAGGTAAAGAGGATAGGGATTCAGGTGAAGAATCTCTACAAGTTGGAGGTACAAGATTTTTCTTCCTTGAGCAAGATAGTAGAAAAGGTGCAAATATGAGACATTGATGACTTGTTGCATAGGTGGTTGGGTCACTTGCATCATGGAGCTTTGAAAATCATGTAGAAGATTTCTATCGGTCTTCTGAAAGGTATGCTAGAGAAAGTTGATACATGCAAGGGGTGTACCTTCAGAAAATTCACTAAAGCTTCCTTTCATGACAAAGTCATTCGAGCACAAGTGATTCTAGAGTGATTCCATTTAGATGTGTATGGACCATTATTGAAAACATCCACGACTGAACATAGGTATTATGTTATATTTGTTGATGATTTTTCTCATAAATGTTGGATCTTTTTCATGCAGAATAAAAATCAAACTTTCGCAAAGTTTTGTGATTTTAAATAATGGTTGAGAAAGATTCTAGCAAAAAGGTGTTGTAGTGGCTACAAATCCCTCCAAAATTTTGGCCTGTACTCAAATTTTGGAGCCTACTGTGGATCTTGTGATCGATCGCTCCTTAGTCGCTGATTAGTAAGTTGATGATCTCAAGCTCCCCTCTTCGATCTTAAGAGTCATTCATGCTTTATCTTATACAGTATGTATCATCTTTGGGCATGGGGATTATCGTTGTCACAAAAAGGGAAGTTTGTTTTGCTTCAAGGGGAAAGCTTTGTGAGAATGGGTTGTCCTCACCACATAGACATGTTTCACACTCATTTCACGCACTATTGTCACAAAGGTTGTTTTATTAAGCGAAGTATGTTTTCATATGTTCTGGATGGTCTATGTTGTGTCACTAAGTGTTCAAGTGTTTGATTGTATTCAAGTTATACCACTAATCACATCAGTTCCACTGATCCCATACTTAGCCATATTCTAAAGTTTCCCTAGCAACCTAGCCTCATCTAGCTTTCTTGAACTATTCACTTTGCATCTACAACCCTCAATATTTTCCCCTTTCTTTCTAGAACTGTGCAATACGTAAAGAGCCCAACCTCCCTTGACATCCAAAACTACGCAGTGGTTCCCTCTAGTGTCCTTGCCTCAACCGGAACCCACTATCTCCAGAAATTGCGCAGTGTTGTCCCTCAGCTTCCCAGTTTGCCTTGCATCCTGAAAATGTGCAGATGTGTCCTCCCAGGACCTTATCCCACAGGAGTTCCTTGCACCCTTAAAATACACAGTGTTGTCCCTCAGCTGTCCAATCTACCTTGCATACTGAAACTACACAGATGTGTCCTCCCAGGGCCTAATCCCAATAACACTCACTACCCACTAAAACTGCGCAAATGTATCTCTTAGTGAGGACAAAGAAAAATGACATGATAGATGACTCTTAAGGAGCTAAGGAAGAAGATAAGAAGACCAAGTAATCCAAGGTATGATAGAATATCGGGACTGTATGAAGACTCCATTGGATGCACAACCCTTTGGAGGGAAGGTATGGAAAATGAAGCACATCTTTTGAAATATCCCTATTAGTATAGCTTGAAGGATTGCTTATAATTTTCATATAATTATGTATTCAATGGCATGCATGGTTGCAAGCACTGAAAGTTATTCCATGTGTTTCCTCTATGTGTCTTGCCCCTTTTCGCCTGTTCGATCAATTGTCGTCTTTTGACCTGTTTGGTTGTTATGTCATGTTTGTGAATCATTTTGGTGACCATGAAGGTTGGTCTTTGTATATACAATTGTCCTAACATTGTGAACACCTATCACACTCATACATAAAGTTGTAAGAATTTTCACGCAAGTGTCATCACGGATGTCCAAAGGTCTATCCCAAGTGTCTCACTTGTTGTTTTCTACACTAGATAGTCTACACAAAGGGTCATGCTTTACTATCTTTTCCCAGTGATCAATGTTGTCATGTTGTCGAAGTACGCTGAGTGTGTGATCACAATGTCAAAGTTCTCACAAGTTCAGTTGCCTCTCACACTTAGCCATTTTCCTAAAAATCTCTCTGATTGAACAACCTTGCTTCACTGAATATCGAATGAGCTACACTGCATAGTCTCAATCCTTAGTGGTGTTTCTTTATTGCCTCAAAATGCATAGTGCTTGAGGTTGTCCTCCAGGTCATTTGCATTGTGCAATCCCAAAAGTGAGCAGCTTATCTTCCATCCCAGAACTACGCATAAACTGTGTCAAGGCCTGACCTGGACTACACACTTCACAAGATCAGTCATCAAGCCTTCTTCCTATTTGTTGGAACCTCACATTGTGTAGAGACCCGAGCCTACACTACTTACATAAACTACACAGAGGTGTCCTCCCAGTGCTAGGACTCACTACTCTCAAAAACTATGCAAAATTGTCCCCTCATCTCTCTGTTGTCCTACCTTATCTTCCCTCAAAAAACTGCATAGAGGTGTCCCATCTTGCAACTATCACTGGTGATCTCAACTGTGAAATCCTACCTCCCAGTGACCACTTCATAGTTTTCATAATGAATATTGTGCCCTAGAGTTCCCATCCAAGCTTGATTTGTGCTCTACAAAGACTCAGTGACCATTCCACCTCCTTGTCACTTGGAACTTCACATTGCACAGTTGTTGGGCCCTCTTCCCAGCCTGTCATCTATCCTAGGCCTGGACCATGGAAAACAATGCATGTACGTTAGACTAGGAGGTTTTGGATTTGATGTCATCCTATCATGAGTGAATTATAGGAACAGGTACACGGATGGATCATGGTGAGATGACAAACAAGATAAAGAAGAAGCACACATGTTAGAAGATTTACTTGCAACTAGACAGATGAGAGAAGCACATCCAAGAGCAAGTGATAGGAACACATGCATACAAGCATCATGCAAGACCAAGACCATTGAAGATCCCGCAACATGAAGCCATGTGGAGGGGAAGATAAAGCACACCCAAGAGTACATCCACCACTTAGCAGCATAGCATCTTGACATGGACACCACAACCAGCCAATACATGTCAGCAGTGTCGTGTCAAGTTGTGTCATGAGTTTTCAAGGCCACATCACCACCATGGGCCATATATGTTGTAAGTGAATGTAATGCAAAGTGGAAGTCCAATGGATGCACACAAGAAGTTGAAGAGTCATGTCAGTTGAAAAGTCATAGGAAGTTCAACGGTCATGAAGGTAGTCCAAGAGTCACAAGGATCAAGCATCATCCTTGGCTATATATACCCTTCCCATTGTATGACCAAGAACTTTTCACCTTAGCTCCTCCCAGATAGCCTTGAGAGTAGACATTCAGTTCTTTGAGGAGCAAGGAGTGGTTCCAATGTCCTACTATTGGGACTAGTGATGTATGGTGTATAGATGTGTCTTAGGAGTTTTTCTTAATACAAAATCTTGTTAAGGCCAACACATTTTCATGAATGTTTTGTAGATTTTTGTAAGAATATTCTTTAGGAATTTGTAATGCATGTTTTTTTCACTTGTACTAAGATAGTTGAACTATTTCGATTGTTTTAGTGCTTACATTGTTGGGAATGTGTTGTACTAGTTATCCCTGCTATCTCATCCCTGTGGACTACTCTGTGGGATATTAGATAGACCACCTTTTTGTACTAGTTATCACCGCTGTCACATCTGTTGTAGTGTTTTCTTCTCAAAGATGTACGAAAAGAACCCACTTAAGACTGTGGATGACAAACAATCTCAACAATATAAATGGTTGCTAAACATTATAGATTCGTAGCAACTGATATAAACAAAACCTGCCAAAGTCCCAATCTATGCCACAATCATATTTAAACAACAAAATGAAATGGTAATAACTCCAATCATCCAATGGAAACCAGATATACAAAGAATATATTTTATTATAACACCTGTGAAGGGAACAAATAAATGTTACCAGTCCCCCTCTATGGGATGGGTTCTTGGTTATCCTCAAACTTCTTCAGCTTTTTGATAGAGTCTCTCTCCTTTATAATGTGTAAACCCAACAAATAAAAATATTTGAGTTAAATGGGAACTCAAATGAAAGAAAAGTGGTGTGTGATAGTGATAATAATCAGAGTTACAACAGTGAGTGCAACAATGAAAATAATCAAAAGTAAATAATGAATGGAAAACCCTTCTATTTATAACAAAATATTGAGTTCTCCTCGAATAATGAGTAATAATAAAATATTATTAACCCCATTTTTGGAATAATCACTTGGAATATTTTATTGTATTTGGTTAGGAGGGAAAAAGTATTTAAACTTTTATTTAGAAATAATAAATAAATAAATGATTTAATTATCATCTCAAGAAATTGGTTAAGGAATAATAAAGAAATAATGATTTATTTAACTATTCCTAAGGGATTTAGTCAAATTTTACACAATATAATATATTAATTAGTGATTAATTAATAATTCTTATAGAAAAATAAGATAATTAATGATTTATCTGTTTATTTTTCATAACTAGGTCAAATATGACAAGGAATATTAACTAATTAATGGTTTAATTAATTATTCCTAGAAGAAAATCAAATAAATAGTCATTTATTTAATTATTCTTCATGGGTTTAATTATAAATTACTTTAAAAAGGTGGTTTATTAAGTAATTTTTCACAGTGAAAGCAATTTTACTATGGTAAAATTGGCTTTACATGGTGTACATTGATCCATCTAGTAAATTAGGCTAGATGAACAATTTTTTGGTGATAACAGATTTCTGCCCAACATACAAGTGTTAGGAGAAAAACTTATGACCAGAGTACGTTGTAAAGAAACAATCACTAGATAACAAAATGGAGAGAGAGAGAGAGAGAGAGAGAGCGAGACCAATAGAGCTGAAGCAAAGGAGGATAGGGACATAGGGGGCAAGGCCAATGCAAGTATCCTTTTATGTTGTGGTACCAGACCTTAATGAGGTGGGGATGGCATACCTATACCCATCGAGATAACTTAGTAAAAAAATAATCATGCACTCAGAAACATAAAACAAAGCAATGAAGTACATGTTGAATGGTACATGACATGCTAGCATAACTAAGCCAGAAATAATACAATGTGTCCCATATACATAATGCACCTAGAAAGAAACATGAGACAAGACTAAATACAATATCAACTAAGTACATGAGATATAAAAGCCCTTCTCTCAAAATATGGGTGGGAGGGAGAGTAGAAAAACCAAAGAAGCGCTGCTGAATAGGGAAGGGCTTTGAAAAAATGAATGGATCATCTGAAGGAGATGTGCATGCTATGAACATTGTGATCGATAGGAACCGAGCCCATCAACTCTGCGGGACTACATATGAGGCTGTAGCATAATAGTAATGCATCTGGGCATGTGGGGGGCTACTTGAAGGGAAACCCAGCCATGAGGTCTGAAACGTATCACACACCCGGGAATCACTTGTACAATCTGTTGCATCATTGGACCATCATGTGTATGAATCACGAACATGAAACAATCAAGTCAAAGGGAAATAATGAGTCCCTCTACTCGATCTGAGGCACCAAACAAGAATGGAAGTAGGAACCAAGATATAATCCCCTCTAGGTCGTTCTTCTGGAATAAATGAGTTGATGTCGACAGAATACGGCCCACGATAGATGAGGCAATGAGGATCCTCAACTAAGCCATGAGGGAAAATAGTAATGTGACTGATGGACTGACACCAGGGATAATGGAAAATGTGGGACTGAGGGGCAAACAAATGAATTCCCTTGTCAAAGCATAACGTGCATGGTTGACCTAACAGTAATTGACTCAACTTTGGATGGGATGGGGATAGTATGACTGGAGGAAAAATGGGCAACACAGGATGAATGGTATGAAAATATGGATGGAATACTGTGACATGATATAATGGGATGTGAAACAGACTCCATGGATGCAAGGGTGACTCATCGTGGATTCTCTAAACAAGGGTGACTCGATGACGCTGCCACACAGAATAAGCCTAGTGGGGACCATGAAAAAATGATTAAATGATGGTTACTCATGGCGAATATTGGCACGTGATATGAAAAGTATTAAGAGGAGGTGGACCTCAAAATAAAAGTGTCGATTTATGAAGAAATTCGATTTTGAGAGGTGACAAAGTGACCCTTCTTGGAAAAATCACTTCCTAGTCAAGTGTCAAATCATCAAAAAATGAGGATGGCCCATTATATTAATCAATGAGAGCATTGCAACGGTGCTGACGGTTTGTCAAACTAAGCTATGGTTTGGTCACAATGGGTGACAGAACAATTGTGTATTTTTCTATCAAATGATGTTTTCCCTCCAATTTGAATTCACTTGCTAAGTGAGTTGTGGTGAATTTAGAGAGGAAGAAGAGGCCCTAAATCTTGTATAGATCATAGCAGACAAACCGATCATTAGAATTAGGATCTGTGACTTTCAGGCAGGTGGCCTTACTCATCTCTTCAATTTCAGTGGTATATTTCCTAATTTTTTGGACTTTGCAGCTCCCTTGGAGACCCCTGCTCCTCTTCACAGTCACATCACACTTTTTGGGCCCAGAAGTACGATCTAGCTCACAGGAAATAGGTGAAACCTATGAGATCACTCTTTCTGGGCAAAAAACTGCGATTTGGGACTAAAAAGGGGGGTGGTCTATTTGCCTGGTGGGGGCTGTAGGTTGATCAGTGTAGACCAGTGTTTTCTTCTCTGAACTAACAAGACATGTGGTTTTTGGCAGGCCTGGCAGAGCTGAAAATTAACTGGTCTGAGAGAGACTTGGATACCCTTCGATTTGAGATTTAGAGGGATCAGGGGGTTTGAGGGGCATTGGCTCGCTATGGGGTTTTGAAGTTGGTAGAGAACCCATTTATGAGGGCAGGTGAGCCCTTGCTATCGAGAATTGTGAGCTATTTGGATCTAGACCAGGAGGTCTTTGTCGTGCAAGGGCACAAGATTGAGCTCACACTACATGATATTTATTTCTTGATCGGACTCCCTCCCCTCGGAGTGGTGGGGGATATCCATCCGATGTTGCCTCGTGGGAGGAACATTACAGAGTTTGTGGAGTGCCATTATCCACAGGATGTGCCTGTGAAGGGCACGACCATCCCAATTGGTGATCTAGATAGGCTAGAGACATAGGTTTTTACCGTAGTTGTGCTACGGTTCTTGGGAAGCCAGGCATTCCCCCACGTCACTGGTGGGTAGATGATGCTAGTTGAGAGTGTTTTGTATGGGACCTACTATGGGTGGGCCCAGATGATGCTATCGTTAATGAAACGATAGTCAATTCTATGTAGGAGGCAAGTGAACCATGATTGTTCTTTTGGTACAATACTTTGTGCATTCTTCTTTGAGAAGATACCCACCATATGTCCTCATGTACAGATCTAAGATGGGGGCCCACAAGAGCCTAGGATGTGCCACTGGGGGAAGCTACTACGGAGAGTACGAAGAGGGGGAGTCGAATGGGTGTTCTGACCTGAGTTTTTCACACATTGGGATTAGATTGCCCTCTACATTTACTATTATCCTTATAGAGGGATGAAATATCAGGGAGATCCTGACTTACCACTTCCACCTGAGCGAGCTTGGGGACGAGATGGTAAGTGTTAATTTGTTATTTTTATGGTGCATTTAATATTTTTATCACATGTATATGGTACTAAGTGTAAAATATGTGGTATGCAGACATAACACCGATAAAACTGGTAGGATATGCAGGACGAGCCGCAATGCCTAGACTATAGATTAGGGAACATTGTCATCACGTCAGGGTCCAAAGGATAGTGCACTACTCACTGATCTACACCGTAGGTGTGAGGTAATCTTGAGCAGAGTTTTAGAGTGTGGATGGCATGAGTTAGACGATTGATACACAAATGAGTGTATCGGCCTTCCCTCAGAGTGGCGAGGTATCATGCAGTGCATGGCGATGGCTAGTCAAGCAATACGTGATCTACGTGTAAGTGGAGTAGAGCCTTTGGCGTGAGATCCGTTGGATAATGAATAGATGTAGCGACATGTGGGTTCCTTTGATTTTGATTTTTGTAACATGCTATGTGCATGTCTGATGTATTTAGAGCTATGGGTTCCAAACCCTTATATAATACATAATATGATTATGCATTTTTATATGATGATGATGGTTCACCATGTGTTGTGTTTATGGTATACATGTGATAAATTCCAATCTAGAATGTTATTTGCAATGGTATCTGCATAGTTATTTTTGGCTCTAGGAACATGACTGAAAGTAATGGTTTTAAATTCACGTACCAACATCTTAACTCGTAAATATTTTCTAAATAGGAGTTGGTTATGCACATGATACACACCATTCAATTGCATGAAAAGTAGCAAGGAATCTAAATGAACATGAAGATGAAGAATGTGATGAGAGAGGGCATCAACTAACAAACCTATCACTGCATCATATTTGGCCTAGTTATTGGTGGAAGATCCAATACACACGCTGTTCGAAAGGACTAACGTATGCAAGGGGGTAAAATGGTCCAAGTTGTCAAGGCTAGATTCCTAGAGAAGCAACCCACACCATTGGCATGACTGATCTACGATGTGGATGATGGATCCATTCGAAAGGTGGAAAATACAACTGATGAGATGATGCAACCTACCGAACTTCATGGAAAAAATAAAGACACGCAAATCAAAGGGATATTCTATGAGCGAAATTTCTTAAGGTATAGTGCATTGGGAGAATTAGGAAGGAGATGGCCTTTAGAATCCTCCAAAAGCTATGCCCCCTTGCCTATGTGAAATGATAATCAGGGGTAGACACAACTTCCATGATGTCGTCATCAAAATGGAAGATTGACGGATGAGAGGAAGATTGACTACATGAAGTAGTGGTGGTACCTGGTGCATCAACTTGAGAAAGAAGTTGCACATGTGCATCATCTAGAATGGTAGATGATGAGCCAGTAGATGGAGGATCTACATATGTTGAGATCTGGGATTCTATCGAAAGGGGTTCGATAGAAGTGTGCGTAGAAACCTCAGAAAGGTTTGCCTATGAGGAACTCAAGGATGACGACAAGTAAAGGATATGGCCCGTGGTGTATTTCATCTCAACATCGGGGGGAGGGATCACAATGGTGGGACCAGAGTCCCCCTATTCTGGTTTACTAGTGGTACCAGAATCCACGGGTAGAGGAGTAGGTGTTCCACTACGAGTGGTCTCGTATTCGTGAAGCGCCTCTAGGCAATCATGAAATTCATTGAGACGAGGATAACAATGGGAGTAGTGACCATGATGATCACAGCACATGGGTGATTTGTGCGTAGCATTCTGAGTTTCTTGGGTGGACCTGATAAGTTAACATGGACTTCAGGGATATTTGGCTCAGGGAACATTTCATGAACTAAAGTTTTGAGATGAGGAAGCTCAGGACAATTATTGGTTGCGTGCCCAACAACTTTACACAAAGCGCACAAAGCTGATGGCTTTGGGGGTTGGAGGAGCTTAGGGAGCCTTGCCCTTCGGTTCTTTCCTCTTAGATTTTCCCCCCCTGTCTGGATGCTTTCGCAATATTAGTGGGTTCCTGTTGAGGTTATGATGGAATTGAAGTGGCGACAGGGGCCATAGGGATCAGTTGAACCAGGGTCAAAGCATGACAAGGTCTTAGCTGAACAAGCAAAATACTTGCAAGGGGATCAATGTACCATACTGGGATCCCAAAAGTCATGTTAGGAAGGACCAGTGAAGCCATGATAGGGACATAAAATATTATCGAAGGGGGAAATAAGAAAGGTATCTAGCCTATAGGGTAATGTGCTGGCAGAACAACTCCTAGATGGTTGAGACCTGGAGGAACAATTCTTGGAGGAATAGTTCTAGCGGGAACATACGAGAGGCACCCACAAATGGAGGAGGTCTTAGGGGGGTGGATCTAGATGGCTCGACTGGGATGGTAGGTGCAGGGTGTTGAGGAGCTAGTTTCAGATCAGATGAACTAGACTGCTTGAGGGTAGCCCGTGATGCTTGTAACATGCAAACTCTCAAAGAGTTAGGCTCTGAGATGAGAGGGGGAGGACTAGGGAAAGCACCCAACAATGAGGAATATTTATGGACTCTAGGTGAATCATCGGTGAGAGGAGTTGGAGACTGCTTATCTAACACCAACGAGATAATGGACTTGGGGGAGGTCATGGATGCTAGCTCGTAGTAAGTCAACTGATCGATGGTAACGATCTTCACTTCATGGGGGAAGGACATCTTGTGAAACACCGCAGATGTGATGGCTGACATTGCATATGTGTAACTACAACCCAAGAGAATGTTGTAATCTAAAGGGGCATTGATTACCTTGATGTCTACGTGGAAAGTCTTGCCTGCAAGCTTCACTAGATAGTTGCAGTACATGCCAAGAGGATGGGAGGAGTGTCCGTCTTAAGAATGCAGAGTGATGGTGGAGGGGGACAACTCAGGTGACTTAAGTTGTTTCCAAATGGCAGTGAACATCACAAAGGTGGATGCACCTTCATTAATAATGCATTGGGAGATGATGGCATTATGAAATCGGACAGGTATCTAGAACAAAATGGATGAAGGAAATGGGGGATGTTCTCATGTATCAGATGGGAAGACAATCAAATGATTTTTAGAAGGATCTACTATGCCCAAAGAAGTTAGTAGAGATTTCTTTTGAGATGGGCATGACTGGAGTATTTCCAACATTGACATGGCGGTAGGTGATTGTGCCAAGTCATCTACTATACTATATGTATGGGCAGATCGGTTATAAGCCACGTTACAATGTAATGGTCCCTTGGGGATCTTAGGAATTGTCTCAACTTTAGGCTTAGGGATCTGTAGCGGACCATTTGGTGTTGTAAGCGGCTCAACAAATGCTTTGGTTTTGGACTTAGTGTTAAATGAAGTGGATGGATCATATTGACACAACCAAGTTTGCAGGTTGATATTGGAGGGGTTAACCTCATCAGAATTCATCATAAGGATCTGGTAGTCACTAGGACCAAAAGGTTAGGGGAGGATGGGCTGCTTGACCTGACTGAGGTTGAGCAGCAACAAATCCTTGCCAAGGGAAAGGACTTGTAAGCACTACCAATTGAGATGGCGCATGACTCTGAGGCAGTTGTTGATCTCTAGAATCTGCTTGAGCTTCCCACATTTGGTGCATCTGGGGTAAGAGAGGACACTCATGTGTATAATGTCCATGTACACCACAACATGCACAAGGATTTTTCATACGAATAGCCTTGTTCTGCTTGGGCTGGCTACCCTGTTGTTGGTTTTTGTTGTTAGGTTGGTTCCCCTAGGGTTCACTAGGTTGATTATCTTGATTACCTTGGTTACCCTTGTTACCCTTACCGTTATTATTTTTCTTTGAATTTTGGGGATTGGTCACAGTCTGCTGAGGAAAAACTTAACACTGAGAAGGCAGTGGCTGCTGGGGTTGAGGATACATGGGTGGTTGCGATGCTAATAGTTGAGGGGTTGGAGTGCTTGGTTGTGCATAAGGAGGAGAAATGGTTTGGTAGACATGTTGGGGCTCTGAAAACATGTTTCTGGCAAGAGGGGAATAAGTGTTGGAGGAACTGGTGCCCCTTTGCGGATAGCCATAACTTTGCTGAGTATATGGTGAAGGGTGTGAAAGGGTTCCAATGATACCATCGGCGGTGTGAGATGCACCTGGTGTATTGGCACCTCCAGGATGGGGGAGTTCTGGAATGACGGTATAGACATAACCAAATTGCACATAAATTAGGTCATATTTTAGAGTGGTTTGGAGAGCTTCTTCCTTTATTTGAGGAAAACGGGACACGACATATTTTCCAATGGGTGATAAAAGGCTCCTAAGAAACCAATCTAGGTAGACATGGTCTTCAAAGGGTAGGGCACGACATGTGCTCCTCCTTCTACATCATTCCTGAACATGATCGGAAAGGTGAGTGGTAGAGGACTGACAAAATGAGGTCAATAGCTCTATACCAGTGTCATACTGGAGAGGTAACTGGAAATGTGAGAGGAACGCTTTAGCAAGAATTGTGAAAATGGAATGAGATGTGGCAGGATTGTCTACATACCATTTTGTAGCGTCTCTAGTGAGTGTGTGTTGGAACAACCAAAGACGAATGGAGTCATCGATAATGGAGTTGGATGAACACCACATGTGGAAGGATTGGACATGAATGGTAGGGTCCTCTCTAGAATTACCCTCAAACTTTGGGATGTCTGAGGGAAGCTTAGTGAGCATAGAAGGCCAACCAGCATTATGGTGTATAGGATCATTTATCAACTAGCTAAAGTATGTGAGACTTAACCCAACCATAAAAGGGAACATGGGGGCTACTAGAACGGTTCCTGAGATTGTTTTTCTAGATGTGACCACAGAGATAGAACCGGAGCCAATACCAGGTTGGGTTCCTGCACGAGTTGTGGGTCTAGACATGTTGACAATATGAGGTGGAGAATTGGAATCATATGAGGAATCAGATGAGCCAGGAGAAGAGTTGGTATGGGGACTCATAGGGCTATGAACTTGAACCCGACAGGGAGGAGTAATATGCCCAAGCGGAAACTGGGGATGAAGGCCTAGAGTCTCTGTGACAAATGCCTTGGTGTTGCAATGGTGGTAAGACACACGTGACATAGAAATGTTGAAGGGAGATCAAAAATATGCCTTTGTCTCTATGAGGGGAGACAAATTTATTATGTTAAGTCTTGGATTGGCAGTGTAAACCAAACACCCTTCGCTTAGGGTGTTCTTGTGTGTGCAAGTGTGTTTGTTGATTAAGCCAAGATGGTGTTTTGAAAAAAGAAAAAATCTTGCTAAAAATAATCTGAGATTAATATCAGAAAATGAACAACAAAGCAATTAACTAAACCCCACCCAAACTGGGCTTGCAAACACTGTGTTGGCTAGTGGCGAAATCGACTGGAAAACACACTAAAAGTGTCAAGAGATCTAATTGTCAGTGTGACTGGGATCAAATGACACTAGGCTGCTGGAAAGTGATGCAGCTGCAACAAAAAACTAGAGAGGAAGATCATTGTAAAAAGATAGGGAGATGGGTTAAAAACCTAGGGCACCCGATGGGACCCTAAGGCCAATGAACAAAAAAGGTTTAACATGAAACTATGGATGGAAACAACCTATATTTAGAGATCTGAAATAGAAGGGTACAAATATGGAAAATATCGCTGAAAGTGTTGTAGAAACTTAGACTATTTACTCAACTAAACTCCTCCTATAAAGGTGGAAGTAGACTAGAAGCCCTAAGGGGCTAAATTCCACTTCGATGAATAAATCAGATTATATCAAGGCCTAAGTGGGATATGATAGAGGTCAAACAACCCACCAGACAACTCTCGGCAAAACCCAGAAATAGATTTGATAAAAACCTAGAAACCCTAAAAATCGTAGGTACTGACCTGTTTTTAGGGGGGATCGCACTTTTTGGGCTGAAAGGTGCGCTTTGGGCTCTAGATCACACTTTTTGGGCTAAAAAGTGCGATTTCTGCTGCTTGATTCCTAGTCAGAAAATCTTGGAAAAAAATTTCATCTCTATTGTGACTCATTCATGTGACCTGCAGAAAAGACCAGAAAACTTGCAGAAGTCAGAAATTTGATAGATCTAGGGTTAAAAAGCTAGTAAACAACATTAATAGACTAAAAAAAGAAGAAACCCTAAGTTGAAAACTGAAGGTCACCCAGGTTTTTGGATTTGAAGTTAAAGACCAGTCGAGTCGCCAATTTTGTTGTAGCATTTTCTTCTCAAAGATGTATGAAAAGAACCCACTTAAGAATATGAAGGGAACAAATAAATGTTACTAGTCCCCCTCTATAGGATGGGTTCTTGGTTATCCTCAAAACGTCTTCAACTTGTGTATATTCTCTCTCCTCTATAATGTGTAAACCCAACAAATAAAATGTTTGAGCTCAATGGGAACTAAAATGGAAGAAAAGTGGTGTGCGAAAATGAAAATAATCAGAGTTACAGCAGTGTGTGCAACAATGAAAATAATCAAAAGTGAATAATGAATGGAAAACCCTTCTATTTATAACAAAATATTGAGTTATCCTCGAATAATGAGCAATAATAAAATATTATTAACCCCATTCTTGGAATAATCACTTGGAATATTTTATTATATTTGGTTAGGAGGGAAAAGTATTTAAACTTTTATTTAGAAATAATAAATAAATAAATGATTATTTATCATCTCAAGAAATTGGCTAAGGAATAATAAACAAATAATGATTTATTTAACTATTCCTAAGGGATTTAGTCAAATTTGACAAAGAATAATAATTAATTAGTGATTAATTAATTATTCTTAGAGAAAAATAAGATAATTAATGTTTTATTTGTTTATTTTTCATAACTGGGTCAAATATGACAAGGAATATTAATTAATTAATGGTTTAATTAATTATTCCTAGAAGAAAATAAAATAAATAGTGATTTATTTAATTATTCTTCATGGGTTTAATTATAAATTACTTCACAAAGGTGGTTTATTAAGTAATTTCTCACTGTGAAAGCAATTTTACTATGGTAAAATTGGCTTTACATGGTGTACTTTGATCCATCTCGTAAATTAGGCTAGATGATCAAGTTTTTGGTATTAACAACATCCTTGTGGACTACTTTGTGGGATACATGACATGCCATATTTGTTTTCTAGTTATAATGATCGTCACATCCATGTGGACTACTCCGTTGGGTGGTGTATGTGTCGTCCACTGTACTTCGGTTTTAACGACTACCACATCCATTGTGGACTACTTTGTTTGATGCCGGATATACCTTTTCAATTCGCATGTGTCTCTTCTTGGATGGTATTATTACCTCTCACTTAGAGGCTCACTTTACTCTCCCCGTTTGCAGTAAGAGAACCGAGACACAAGTTACATTACACACTCACCAGGCACACTTGCCTTGTTGTTTTAATATACCAGCGCAACACTCGCATGTGCTGACAGCTAGAGCCAAGGCATATCCCTAATTATATAGCAACTAGGCCTTTAAACCGCATGTGAGTCCTACACCAAACAGTGTGAGGTCTAGTTGGGACTTCATACCGGAGATATCCCATGAATGCTGGCGGGTCCAACACTGTCAACATTTATGGCACTAGAAGGAGGGCCATATGATAGGTTGCACCCATAGAGTCTAGTTTGACTCCTTTTCTAGTCCTAATGTGAGTGCCCCCTTGTGGTGATCATGAAGTTGACAAATCTACACAACAGGTCCCCAACCCATCTTCTCATCTATCTCTCACTTCAATGGAGGAAATTCCATAATGGATCAGGAAGCCTACAACGAGGACTTGCTCCTCAATTCCATAAGAGGACATCACCATTCATAAATCAAGTCTTGAATCTGATCTGCATCTTTGCCATCCTCTATCATCTACAAGCCATGACTCATTGTACCATGAATCACTTGATCATTCTGCTTAGCCAACCAGTTGTTCACACTCTATTGATTCTCAAGATGTTGGCTCAAATTGTGATCAGGTGCAAGGTAGTCACATTACATAGGTAGAGGAGCAAAAAGGTGATGACACTATCAATATTCCCTCTCTGTTTCAAAATTTTCCACATCAAAACAATGAGCTTCCATTCTTGGATGATTCTCAATCCACTAATCTTGGTGGAACATCCTGTACAATCAATTATTTTGATCAACCCCTGGTCTTGGGAATTCATCAATCCCATGCTTCCATATGCCGTGACAAATGCCCGAGAACATCATGTGATCTTTTTTTCTCATGAAGACTTTAACTCAAATTCTATAATGCGCTCCAGTCAAAGAAGACATCCATATAGAAACTTCCTCTTTACCTCACTTTCCCTTGTGTCCTACCATTCACAACACATCTACATGCAACATAGATGCTCCATGTTCTCTTTCTTCTTCATCTGATGAGCTATCTCCTTGATTGATAGAAGATGGTGAGGTTGTCCATGATAAAATTGAAAAGAGTCTAATCACACAACACTCTTCCCATCCCTCATCATCTCTTATGTTGCATGAAGACAACTCATCAAATCAGCTCGCTCATGTGAGCTCACCAAATTATTCATTTACCTTTGGACGTACCATCAAAAGAAACTCCTAAATTGAGCAATACAATTATTGTGGAAACTTGTGACAGTGATTGATGCCATCAGGAGAGCAATTCTAAAATTAACACTAGTAGGCACCCTCAAGCCATGCATGATCTGGTTCAAGTTTCAAAATGGGATTTTGCAATTCTGGAAAGTTTTGGGACATACCAGGGAGTCGAGGCACTTCAATGTCCATTGATGGTTATGTTAGGACCTCATGACTCTGGTAATCCCCAAGAACCAAATTAGATCTAGTTTCTCATGCACAATCTATCTATATGCATGGTAGCACTTAATGTGAATCCCCGTGTAAAAAATGTTCGGTATTTCGAATTTGATCTTTCAAATTTTCACTTATGACTAAATTCACAAATTTGTTATAGTTCATCTATCTTCATGCACATCTCTCACATCAAAATCTGGTTGGGAATGTTCATCTCTCACAAAGTCATGGAACTGTGAAGTTGATCATCTCAAAGACTATATTTTCCCACAATCATGCTTATCGAATTTTCCCCTTCATGGTTAGCTCCCATTATTCTTGCAAGTCTCGTAAAACAAATATGTCCTCTCATCGCACCAGAAATATCCTTGTATGATGATGAACGCACAAGCTATCACATGAATCAAGTTCCTCTCCATTCGCCTAGAATCCTTGTTAAATTCTTGTGATGACTATGATGCATGCGCAATTTTTCACCAGTTGCAGGGAGGTGGTTTGTCATGTCTAGATCATAGTGAACTTGGTTCCATTGTTCAGAGTGTTCATAAGATTGTTCAAAGGAATCTTTCTTTTTTCATTGCAAACTGGGAATCTAATGTCTCAACTAGCTCAACTCATCATTTCTCTATGTTGAGTGATTGTCATTCAGGTTATCATTTTCCCATGAGAACATCCGATGGGAGTTGCTTTGTGCACTCTAATCTTCATTGTTTAGCATCTTTGTCTTCTCATTTCTGTCAATTAGGCACTTCAATATTCGTTGATGGTTATGGAAGGTCCTTATTGTCTTGGCATGATTACTAAGAATGATCAGATCTATTTTTCCTTCCAAGATTCCCATAGTGATCCTGCTTCTCGAATCCAAAATTAATCTTTTCAAAGATCACGAGGCTTTCCAGACAGCCACCATGAATTCTATGATCCAATCGTTGAATCGATGGAACAATATTACTTGGAAAGCTCTGTTGCAGGCAACAAGTTTTAATCCTTCCGGCTGCTTGCCAAGAAGCTCGACGCAGTTGAGGACACACCAGAAGTAGGTTTTCGAGGTTTGTTGAAAAGTGGTATCCATCAAAGAGGTAAGCATGTGTATTGGGTGAAAGTTGTGACATGTATTTCTACCCACAGGTGATACCTTCCTTCCTGTGTACAAGTTTCTCAAGTTTTTGTATTTTCTATTGCACACCAATTTCTATCTATTTTAATCGTTCATCTCTTTATGGATGTAGGTCAGGAACAACTACAGTGGCTTCATTGTAAATCTCATTACATGTAACCCCGATCGTCTAGTGGTTAGGATAGGAGTAGGATTAAGTGCATCTTAGTTTTGTTTTCCTTGCACTCATCTTGTACTCGTTCTTGGTACATCGTTCTAGTTTTCTTATTCTAATATTTCATCATGTTCGCTTTAGTCATTTTTTTGTCTTGTTTTTTGATTTTGGTTTCCTGGTTTTGTGTTTTATTTCTTTTTGCTTTATTTCCTTCCTTGATTAGTTTTCCATTTGTTTTCACTACGCGAATAAGTGTTATGCCTGGACCTACGTCCTGGCTTCTGAATGTGTATGTGGCTAACATTCAAAGAGTCTTGTGACACTACAACACTTGGCTAGTCCTATGTCCATCTTCCTTGTGTTTGGTTGTAACTTCTGGCCAATGAAGTCTTGACATAAAATATGATCCATCCATAAGGAAAGACTTGGTCCAACCATGAACCTATGTCTAGTCTGGGAACCTCATGCGTGTACTCAGTTTTCTACTTTGACGTGTTTAAGCTTATCCAACTAGTAGAAATGGAGAACAGGAAAAATATAAATAAGAAAAACTAAATCAAAGGTATTTACATGCTTCTCTAAAGGAATAACCTCTTCTTATCTCAATAAGTTGAGATCCCTCTTCTTCCCCAAAAATAAATAATCGCCTATGCACAATTCTCCTTAAAAAATAATAAAGGTGAAAGAAAAGAAATGCTTCCTATGCAGAGAGGTGAAGGAAGCAAATCCACTGAGGTACTATCAAGGATTGTTGGCAGTGGAGTGATTCTTGTGTTTCTGTATGACTCCATTGGGGTACTATCTAGGCTTGTTTGTAGCAGAGCAACACCAGAGATGAAAAACTATACTCCGAAAATTTTAAGGTCGTGATCTAAAATACCCTTCCCAATTCGAAACTTTGTGATACAACTAAATCTTGTGTTGTGTTCAACTGAGTTGGTACAAGGCAAACAATGTCTATCCGCGGGGTAAGTGGGGAAGTCGAAGTAAATTGTATGATGAATCAATAATCCTTGATAGAACAAGGCCCTGCACTAAACTAGCCAAGACAGAGAATCTAGAATTCAACCAGTGTGTCACCAAGTGTTGTAGTGGCTGTAACACCCTCCAAAACTTTGGCTTGTACTCAAGTTTCGGAGCTTTTTGTGGATCATATGATCGATCATTCCTTAGTCACTTATTGGCAAGTTGATGATCTCAAGCTCCCCTCTTCGATCTCAATAGCCATTCACACTTTGTCTTATATAGTATGTGTCATATTTCAGCATGAGGATTATTGCTTTCACAAAAAGGGAAGTTTGTTTTGCTTCAAGGGGAAAGTTTTGTGAAAATGGGTTGTCCTCGCCACATAGACATGGTTCACACTCATTTCATGCACTCTTGTCACAAAGGTTGTTGCATTAAACAAAGTGTGTTATGGATGGTCTATGTTGTGTCACTAACTTTTTAAGTGTGTGATCATAGTGAAGTTCTACCACTGATCACATCATTTCCACTAATCACATTAGTTCCAATGAACCCACACAAAGCCAAATTTTGGAGTTTCCCTAGCAACCTAGCCTCTTCTAGTTTTCCTGAACTGTGCAGTTTGCATCTGCAACCCTCAATATTTTCCCCTTTCCTGCTAGAGCTACTCAATTCACAAAAATCCCAACCTCCCTTGGCATCCAAAACTGTGAAGTGGCTCCCTCTAGTGTCCTTCCCTTAGTTGGAGCCCATTGTTTCCAAAAACTACACAGTGTTGTCCCTCAGCTACCTAGTCTACCTTGCATCCTGAAAATGCGTGGATGTTTCCTCCAAGGACCTCATCCCACAACAATGTATTGCATCCTAAAACTGCGCAATGTTGTCTCTCAGCTGCCCACTCTACCTTTCATTTTGAAACTACACAGATTTTTCCTCCCAGGGCCTCATCACAACATCAATCACTTGCCATTGAAACTGTGCAGATGTATCTCTCAGTGACTGCAAATAAGGATGATATGTTATATGAATCTCAAGGAGTTGAGGAAGAAGATAAGGAAACCAAGGAACCCCAAGTATAATAGAAGATCAGGACCTCATGAAGAATCCATTTGATGCAGAACCCTTTGGAGGATAGATATGGAAAACAAATCACATCTTTTGAAATACCCCTCTTAGTATAGCTTGAAGGATTTCTTATCATTCTATCTTCAATGACATTGTTACAAAGGATTTTGGCACACTTCCTCCACTTCCTTGTGTCATACCCCAGAGTGCCAAAAACTTGACAACTGTGCAGTGTACCCATCCTTATATGCAGTACATATCCTCCCTGAAGAACTAATGAAAAGTTTCCTTGACCCTTTCATAAGAAAAATGAGCTCAAACCCCTAATTTCTGTGTCAACACGACTATGACATTTCCCTCTTGTGCTGATGGTAGGTTGCACCATATGAGCTTCGTGCTGCCAATGCAGTTTTTGCCTGGGTACTTGCATTGAACCCTAAAAGGAAAATTTTCCTAAAGTGGAGGAGAAGCTTCATGTATAGAGGCTTCCAAAACTCCAAGCTAGATGATGTTCATTGTAAATGTGGTCGAATTATCCCAATATTACCCTTTGATCTTATCCCTATGAGCTTCCTCCTTGAGATGAGGACCTTCCCCTATCTTTCGTGAGATCCTAACTCCCTCCCCCCTGCCTATAAATTCATCCTCCTCCATTCCCAAATGGTTGGTCTCTGATTATTTTCACTCTTATGTTGAGATAGTGCCTACATGATATTCACTTTGGCTTGGAGAAGGAGTGCTTGGAGAGCTTGAGCTTGGACATGGACATTCACTCAAGGAGGGCTACAAACATCAAGGCCCGAGTTGTATTCTTCCTCTTTTTTTATTAATATATACAATGTTGGTTCACTTTCCATAAATTCTTGTGTCAATGCTTCATTTATCTTAATGCTCCTTGATCTGCTAAGTAAATTATATTCGATTATGCTTGTTTCACTTTTATGATTTGTTGTGTCTTTGGCCTCTTATGTAGGTATTCAAATGCTATGAGAAGCAAGGACTGATCCTGAAGAGCAAGTGATCAAGATCTTCAACAAAGGAGTGCATTATAACGTCAAAGTGAGGAAGGTCTCCTTCCTCTTCTCTTATTTCGATTGTAATCTAGGAAAGTGTCTTGTAGATTGTCTCGTTTGTTGCTATACCCACTCATTGGTCTTGAGGGACCATTTTTGTCCACAAAGAGGATTTACCTATACAAAAAAATGGCAACTCTGCTGTGGAATCTATAACCTTTCCATCCATTTATTTGATCTGATCCTCTGATGATTTTGACCAACCATCAATTTCTCAGGTTGTGTGTAGAACTATAGGTTTATACAGTCACTGGTTTTTGCTTGAGAGTGTTGAGTCTGGTCTGCTTTTTTATTTTTATTTTTTTTCCTTCTTTTCCTTGCCTAGCGCATTTCCTATTTTTACATAAGCACTTCGAACACTGGTTTTGGATTAACAATCGTACTGCTTTGCCTTTCAGTGCTACTTTTCCTTTCACAGGCACATTGATCCCAGAGGCTAGAAAAAATTTACGGTTTATTCTGATTTTTAATGTCTCTCGACCTATGTGAGTGTTTTTCTAATGTGATTACATTTTGTTTTCCTTGATTGTTGTCGTTTAATGGTTGCAATTGTCTCTTTTCTTATACTGGTGTGTGATTAAAGTTAGATTGTCTTATAGGGTTTCTAGGTCTAGGTTACCCTTCACTCATCACTTGGCCTGTCTTTGTGATACCGATTGTCTCCATTTAGGAGTTTTATTACGATAAGGACACAATTTTCAAGTCTCTTTCAGTGCATATTTGTGAAGTTGTTTTCATTAAATATTGGATCATATTTGTACTTTGAAAATTACTTTTACTCCATTGTCAAACTTAATTACAATTGTTTTATTTGGTGAAACTGAAAGTATATGCTTGTTTTGATTTCGTTGTTTCGAAAAGAAAAGTGAAAGGATCTCTTCATTAAAGTATTTCTGAAACAATTTTTTATTTTATTCGAAACCAATGTGAATGAACTCTTCATTTGAGTTGTTTTGAAATCCATTTTTCTTTTGCTTATGCATTAGTTTTTATTTTGAATCAAAGTGAAAGAAAAAGAACAAAAATATTAGTGCATTTTAGTGAAAGAAAGGGATTTTGTTTCTCATAAGATTGCATTTTGCAATTGCATTCGTTAGTGAAAGTGAAAGTGAAAGAGTAGTTTTAATTTTTGACATCTTGCATTCAAAAAGTTAGGGAAATATGTTTTGATGTATTTTTCTTGATTGATGCATTGTTTGGTTGTCTCCCTTCCCTCATTAGTTTAGCTTTCATCGAATGAAATGCTTTCATTTTTCTCATTTAGTTGCATCATAGGAATTCAGGTGACATCATTGAGCCATAAAATTGAAACCTAATTCAAGATAAACTTAAAATTTACCTCAATTAACCTAAGGAGCATTTGTAACCTAACGTAAATATCTAGAGGTCTAGGCTAGATCCGTGTTCTAGCATCTTTAAACATAACAATTGTCGTTAACTAGCTGCATTGTATCCCAGGGGTGAAATCTCATTCCAGTACGAAAGTATATCGAAGGTTCTCCAATACCTTCGGGTATATAGGAGGAACTTTAGTATAGCAAGTATATCAAAATGCTCTCACCGAATGGTTATGCATTAGACAATGCTAACACAGACTTGTTCTCCCTATACTATTGAGTATATATTGGGAGACCCCACTAGGTTGTTATCTTTTAGCCATAGGTAATTGAGTTTGTCACCTTGTAAATGTGATACACTAAACACAACATTTGCGGAGATTGGCCTCCATATGTCAAGTCCTTGGTTTCGGCTAAGGTGTATATAGCGATTCATGGATACTTGGTAAACCCTCTTTAATAGTATAACCTTTTTTTAGTTATTTGTTGTTTTGAGTTACAAAATTAACTGCCAACAATAATATGTCGAACCCATGTAATTGCTTCTTGACCTCATATTGATTAATTCCTTGTAAATTTTAATTTTAAAATCCCTTAACGAATTCATCTCTTCACATTTTTCTTTTGAGAGAAATTCATCGTGGCTAAACCATTGCATTCACCTCACCATTCCCCTTCATCATCTGATACTGAAGGGTCATCATAAGGAGTTCATCCTAAACTTTCAAAGTCACTTGAAGCTCAAGTATTTGAACTTGGAATTGTCCCAAGTATCCAACCCCTCGCTTCTCTTCCCCCACCTCAAGACTCATCGTCATCTCAGGAGTCTGATCTAGAAACCCTTGAGAGTCCATAGAGGTTTGTTTTATTTCCTCTGAATCATGTTTTTGATTCGTTGGTGATATCTCCTCAACAACCTTATAGTCTATATGATCAACCTAGTGTTCCTTTGGAGTTATCTCCACGACCATCCTAAGTTCCACCTCACCAAATATTTCCACCTATGGCATCATAAGGTGAGTTTCCAACCTCCCCTTGAGGTCCTCCAGGATTCTCTACTACTCCTATTGTTGATAATGATTTTAAATACAACTTTCCACCAGAAGGTTTTCCTTATGTAGGAAGAGTTCTGTCTTAACCACCTCCTAAATACAGTGGGCCTATGCTTCCACATCATTATACAACCTTGGGTCAACTAGTTTTTGGAACTCCCAGTGCTTCTTCATTACACCAAAATCCAATTTGGTCATCGAATGTTATGCCTACTTTTGGTCCGTTTATTCCTAACATGACCTCTCATATCCCTAAGAAAACTGCCATTACTTCAGTTCTGGTGCAACCAATAGTTTCGGTTAATACATCTATAAGTTCGTCAATTCCCCCATCAAGTGGAAAAAATGTGCCACCACCTCATTCACTTCATGGGGGGGAATTTCCAAATATCCCTCTTGTCTCAAGTGGAACCCGTGTGAGTGGATCACAACCTCACATGGTTGGAGTGAGTCAACCTGTTAGTGATATTCCTAATCTCACTGGATCATCTATTCCACTTGGAGTAAGTAATTTCCAATATCAACAACCTTATTCAGCCCAGATACCCCACCAATAGTATTATGTTCCATATGGTTCACAAGCAATTCAAAATCCACCTTATATTCCACAAGTAGGTCCTCATATGCAACCTAGTCAAAATCCTGTTTCCGGTGCATATGTTCAATTCCCAACTGGAACTTATCAATACCAACAAGGAATTCCTCAAGGGGCTGTTCAACAACAACCTTTACTATAGCATGGGAAACCTTTGCAACAACAAGGGCAACCTTTGCGGCAATATCAACAACCTTTGCACCAACAAGGGAAGTTTTTCCAACAACCGAATCAACCCTTGTATACGCAAGGTCAACCGTTGCAGCAGCAAGGTCAATCCTTGCAACAAAAAAACAAACCTTTATATCAACAAGGTCAACCCTTGTAGCCACAAAGTCAGCCCTTGTAGCAGTAGGGCCAAAAGTTTTATCACCAGGGCCAGTAGTTTTAACACCAGGGTTAGAAGTTGCAACAACAACCTTATAATCCATATCCTATGTAAAATGTTTATCCACCTTAAAGTTCTCAATGACCTATGGCAGGTTAGTATCAACCTTACCCTAGTCAAAACCCACCTTTGTGGGGGAAGAATCCACCTTATGGTTAGAGTACCCCTCAGTGGGGGCAATATCAATCTCCTTATGGTCAAAATCCATCACTTTGGAGGAAAAACCCATACCAACATGGATGGAATCCACAAATTGGGCCTTATCAAAGGAATTACATGCCTTTGAACCCGCAATTGTAATTTCTAGTGATGTTATAGCTATCGAATGTGTCAAGGCTCACTAATGATCCAATACTTCATTTGCCTTATTGGCCTCTGGTTCCCACTAAGATTCTTAGTGATTGCCCAAAATTCAAAGGAAAAGATAAAGAAAACCCTTAGGCCCATGCTATAACTTACCACTAATGGTGTTCATCCAATTCCTAGGTTGATGACTCTGTTCGTCTACATCTCTTTCAACGAACCTTGATGGGTGTTGCCGTAAAATGGTACATCAAGTTACCTCAAGGTGCCTATTCAAACTTCAATTCTTTGTCCATGGCCTTCCTCAATCACTTCTAGTTACTGGTTCATTATGAAATTGGTACCCACTTTCTTAAATCTCTGAAACATGATATTTCTACCCATGAATGGAGACGTCAACATCGCCTCATCAAATTTGAAATACCTGATGATTTGTTAACTGAATGGTTTACCAAATCATTCGTAAAAGAAATTGGTACAGACATAGCAATGGGAGGTTGTGTTACTAAAGATCAAGCCATTTCCCATGGCCAATATTTAGATTTGATATATTCCCAATTTGGCACATTATATGATCTCTTACCTGATGCTCTAAGGCCATCTATGGATCCAGAATATTCTAAATCTCAGGACATACCACCCGCTTATGGTATTATTGGATCAGTGTCTCAAACTTCCAAAAATTCTTCTTTGAAGCAAAAATCCATTTCGAATAGTGCATTTAATCCTCCTTCGAAACCCTCTTCGAATACTGGTAAAACCTCGAAGGTTAATGTCATTTAGTCTACCGTGGAAGACAAAGCCTAAAAAGGTAAAAAGAAGGGTAAAGGAAAAGAAAAACCTGATACCCCAAATTAGGATCCTCCTAAGTCATCTGTTGATGATGTCTCCAGACGTAAGCCTAAGTATCCTTGCCTCATTTGTGAGGAAGATCACTATAGTAAGGATTGTCCCCGTCATGCGGAAGTTCGTCTCTTATTAAAAGGCACTAAAGGGACCCAAGTTGTACTGAAAGAGCCATTTCCATCACAACAGACCCAATTGATAGAACAACCATAATCATCTGCCTCTTCATCTACTCAGGTTTACATGAGTGGTAAAGTGCCTATTTCTGTTGCCACCTAGTCGAAAGATTATCAAACTCCTCAAAAGAAGATGGTGGAAAAGGATGCCATTGATACACATTCTACTTCCACTCCACGTAGTTTCGATCCTCTTCATATCGAGAGACATAATAATGAGTTCATCATTTGACCGCCTCCTAAAGGTGTGCTTTGAAAGTCATCTTATAATCCAAGTGCTAGAGATGCTCAACATTATAGTATTGTCGAAGACATGGCCAAAGCGCCTTCAGCGATGTCTGCCTTGGAAGCTCTCCAAACTTGTCCAACACAGTGGAAATCATTATTATCTACTATAGGAGGAATTGATCCTAGAGATTCGAATTTGATAACTTTTGATCTAGAAAACCATCTTCCTTGTCTTCCCCATCAAATTACATTTTTAATCCAAGTCATTATAAAAGGGAAGACGATTCATCAAACTACCATTGATGAGGGTGCTTCCACTTGCATCATGTCTATTTCATGTTGGAAATCCATCGTCTCTCCACCTCTTAATCAATCTCCAAACACCTTAGAAGTTTTTGATGGCAGAGGATCCCGTCCTTATGGTATTCTCACAAGTTTTCCCATCACCTTGGAAGGGAAAATTTTCGAATTATAAGTAGGAATCGTGGATGAAAATCTGAATTACAGCCTTCTACTTGGATGAATTTGGACTCATGCCATGTTTTTTGTGGTTTCATCTTTGTTCTGTGTGCTCTGTTTTCCTCATGAAGGTAAAATCATCACTATTGATCAACTTGCCTTTTTCTCTTCTAGTTCTTCAAATAGCAATGTCCCATATGTGGGAAATACCGATATTCCCTATGAGAGCATGGGGGAAGGTCTTTTCAAAGATTCTTCTTTAATGGGAAATTTTTCTCTCCCACCTCCGCATGTCGCCTCGGTCAACATGATCTCAACCACACGTGATCCATGGATCATCCCTAATCTAGATCAGATTGATTCTTTCGACGATGCTATGTTGCTAATTCCTTTAGAACAAGCTTATGAAGAGGTTATTTTGGCTTCAGCAGCTACTTCTGAAAGTCATACTACTCTTAGTATGCACCTAGGCTCCTATTTGTAATCTCCTTAGTTTGGTTCTTGGGATTCCTTGGATCCCTTGAATGAGATATTTCCCATCGACGAGAGTATTGTTTAGGTTATGTCTCTTAACGAAACTCCCTAGAATGATGCTCATCATTGTTCCTTGTTTCTTCCAAGTCTCAGTGATATTTCTTCATGTCTTGAGACTTTTGTTTCTCATAACCTGACACATCCACTTCAAACACTTGTTTTGGTGCACGAATTTCTATCCAAAGGTAATATGGGAAATATTACTACTACTTTGCCTATTCACTTTTCTGTCCAACCTAAAATTGTCGAAATCTTTCAACTAGGGGCATATTTTCCTCTTCATAAGATTACTATTTTCTCGCCTCCTTTCATGAGATATCCTCACCGAATCTTTGTCATTCGCCCATTATCAAAATGGGGTATTCATCCTATGACTCTTAACCCTCACTTTCCCTAGGGGCAAGTGGGCATGGTCATTTATGTATGTCATTCCACTATTTGGCTGAGTGGATGCTTACACGTCATGCCAAAGGTGAAACTTTGGTTTCATTCTCTATCGATCGATTACCCAAGTCCAAAAACAAGCTTTATTTGAAAATTTATTATGTGTGATTTCCATATAATTTCTTTTTTACTTTAGTGTGTGAATTCATTAGTGTGCATTTTGATTTTTTTGGTTTGATAGTTTTCTTTGCAAACATGTTTCTTCTGCTTACCTTGTGTTCCACTCGGTTTGCCGATGTCATCAAACCATTATGTTTGTTTTGTTGATGGTGCTTGTCATCACACACAAAACTTATCTTTCATAGCTTGGGCATTCTTCACCCCTAATGGTGAGTTGATCAATTTACAAGGTGTTTGCTTGGGACGAACAACTTATAATATTGCCGAGTACATTGCAGTTATCGAACTATTATTAGAAGCAGTTGCTCTCAGAATTGGAAATTTGGTTGTCAAGTTAGATTCATAACTCGTTGTGCTACAATTAGACATTCATTATTTAGTAAGAAACCCAAAAATTTTGTGCATGTATCTACGTGTTCGATTATTGGAAAGAAACTTTGATTACATTACATATCACACATTGCACAAAATTTGAATATGTTAACAAATGCATTGGAAAATTATGTTTTAGATAAACATTTGTGTCACTTGTAAAAAACCGAACACATCATCATGATATATGAACACATACGTAAATAATAGAAACATTCATATATATATTATATATATATATATATATATATATATATATATATATATATATATATATATATATATATATATATATATATAAAGTCTATCAAAGTTTGTTATGTCAAAATCTCAAAAAATAGTGTTCTGAGACACATGGCTTTAAAAGCCTACAATAGTGCAGATAATATGACTAGGAATAGGCTATTTGCCCACATGATGCTCATGATAGCATGTGACAACTCTAATCACTCGGCCTAACAACCCACGAAGTCTCATGGATACTCCTATTGTGTGCCTTTGGTACCGTATCAGCACATCATATATAGTAGTGTACTCTAAAACCCCCCGAGTAAGGACTTCTAGGTTTTGCTACATCTCCACGAGGGTCTGATCCTTCCTCATATGAAGCTTATTCCTCTATTTGGCATGCTACTCACTAAGCTACCAAAGAAATTCTGGGGGGTCTTTTCGTTCCTACATTTGCAAAATTATCATAAGTAAACTCCCAAATACACTTAAAAAAAAAATTCATAAAACTTGAAAATTTCCAAAAAACAAGTTTTTACCTGCATTAGTCCATTGTGCACCAGGTTGTATAGGAAGATCTAGGTCTCCTCTAAATTTTGTACCTGCATAGGCATAGTCATCTACCACAATTATTTTTTGGCGTAACTAACCAAAGAATGCTGGAGGGAAGTGCATCTGTTGACCTCCTCCAGCTTGAGGCATAATCTCACTCCATCTGAGTAACCTTAGATCTCTCGGAGCTGGATTGTCCACCTTTATCCACTGGTAATGAAACAGAGGCACACATTCCAAGAAGAATGTGACTAAGATCGATCCAAACCCAAACTACTTCAAATGACATATTTTTCACTTAGTCAATTGTCTTTTCATGTTAACCAACAATCCTTCACACCAATTAAATACAGTTGGAGTGATACAATCCACTGTGTATTGGAAATGATATTTTGTTGCCTCATGCAACACTTGAGCCCCAAATATACAAGCCATGGTATGTTGAATAAACCTCAAGGGTAGGTTATCAATGGTTTCTATCTTAACCTTTCTACTCATGGTCATTTCTGCATCCAGGAAATGTATTTTAATCAGTGTATTAGTGCTCTCTCCTCCAGTATGATCTCTAAAGAGTTGGATCCTCTCTCCTCTCATGGACAATCCAACAATGAAATAGATGTAATATAACTGCATTTCAAGTTCTTGATCTCCAATAATGAAGATCTCGTGACTAACATCCCATAATCCTATGAGATACTCTAGTAACTCATTCTAAGCTTTGAGTCCTAGGGTCTGAAAGAACTAAATAAATCCACAGTCCCTCAAAGCGTTAATGCATGATGCGCTTTAAGCATCTTGGTGGTATTCTACCTCGTGGCCTCTCTCTTTCCATTTAATGGCCATATTTGTTGAAATATCCTACAAATAATCCATAAATAATATTTAGAAGTCTTTCAATGGGTTAAAATTTTGAAAAAACTGATTAAGACAAAGTATTTCTCGTTTTATTTTTCGCTCTTCGCCCAACACGACTGTTCAAATTGTTTTTGCACTGGAAGCGTGATGGTCTTTTGGGCTATGGGGTGATCAGTGTGGATCCAATGATTAGACTTGTGTTGATTGCCCCCAATAATAAAAATGAAAAACCTCCTCTTAAACACCCAAAACTTCTATGAAACGATAGAAAAATGATATGAAAAACAAGAGAAAGGGAAGAGCTCTTACTTGCAAATGACGGTTCGCAAAATGGTGTCCCAGATCTTCCACGCTGCTTGCCTGAAGAATTAGAGAAAATAGGGTAAAATACACTCCAAATTACCCAAAGTTAAATGGTAAAATGTTTTTACTTTTTGTCTATTTATAAGTTTTCCAATACATTTTTACCTATATTTTATTATTTTTTTATATCAGTGATGTGTGGTTGTCTTTGTGTAGTTACAGGATCTTTTGGTGGTAATAGTGATCATTTTTTACCAATTCAACAAGTTTTATTTTATCTGTTTTTTGGACTCATTAAAAATAAATGAAAAAGGAACCTCCTTAGAGTCATCTTTAAGCTCTTTTTTTACTCTCGAAAGATGAAAAGATCGCTGAGTACTTGTCTTTTTGAACTCGTTAAATTAAATGAATTAGCATCGTCTCAGTATACGTTTACCCCTTCTTTGGGATGGGATTGACTATTTATGAAAAAGGAATACCTTGGTCGACATGGTCAAGGGGTTCTCTCAAATATTGTTTTCTACCTTTTCAGGTTAGAGAGACAAATTATGAAAAGGGATCTGATGGAGTTTTCTTTTTTGCCTCTTTTTCAAACTCTTTAGATATGAAAAATACATTGAGTTATTCTTTTGTCGGACTCGTAAAAATTAAACGATAAAAGACTTGTCACCATGACGAGACCAAATTTCTCCTTCCTAGGACTCATAAAATTTACTAGGATGGATTCATTCAAAGAATGAACTTATACGGAAAGCATATGCTATCCCCTTCAAGATTGTGATTAAAAATAATTTGGGTACTCACTAGAAATAGTAGGGGAAAAGTGAAAGTGAAACATCTCTTATATAGGCATCATACCACTCTTGAACATGACACATTATTTCTCATGTCGGGTTTGGGATATCCTCACTCAGTCACTTGTCCTTCCGGGTTTGGGTGATCCATTTTGCCTCTCATATAACTATTTCATTTCGTTGTCATGACCCTTGGTCCTATGTTGAGTCAAATGCTACCACACTTTGGAGTCGTGTCACTGATATGTTCAAGATAATCATGTCTACAATTTACTACCTATACATTATCTGACCATTTACCACATTCCTGGATCATACTTGTTTATTCCACTTTATTCCTTGTTTTGTGTTGATGATGGAGGAATCATTATGGCCCCCTTTATATGAGTCATTTCCTGTCGACTTTAGCTCATTATCTAGGAAGATGACTTAGAAACTCCCCTTTGGTACCTTAGAGCTTGCATGCCTTGATGGAAAGTTATTCGCATTCAATGACAATTTTTTATCATTGGCCTTCAATCGGATGATTCCATGAGTGTTCGAATTGAGCTTCATTTTCACATTCACGGATTGTATTGTTGTACCTTGAGATCCATTGTCATTATTGGTGGTTTCTCTCCTGCTTTTTAACAGTTCACATTATTGGCCGATAATCTGGTGGTTTTCCAACATGTTTGACTTTGACACATTCATTCGCATGTTAGAATTTGTGCTTTGATCGGGGTTGGGATGGAGCGCAAGAACCTAAGTTTTGTATGAATAACTTAGGCTGTGTGGAGTTATGTATTATTCATGATTGTATACATGTTTCCTCTATATGGATGGCTATGACCATATTGTGGGACCTTATACCTATGATGATGATGATCCTTATATATCTGGTGGTTGCGTCCATGTCGTGGATATTAAACTTCCAGACGATCCTTTTCATTTGGATGGTTGTGCCCATACTGTGGATATTTTCACATGGTCCTTTCTATCCGAATGGTTGTTTCCATACCATGGGTTTATGATTTGATATATTTGACAGAGGTATCAGATATGTATATGTATATGCGTTCTTGATATGCAGGTCTCCTGACGTTGTTTGTTCTAGTCCTTGCACTAGCTCGTAAAGCATCTCAACAATCACTCCTTGTTCTGCCTTCACTATTTAGGGGGCATTTGTTACATAATATTTTTTCACACTTCCTGCACTTCCCTATGTCATACCCCAGAGTGCCACAACTATGTAGTGTATCCATCCTGATATACAGTCTAGATCCTCCTTGAAGAACTAATGAAAGATTGCCTTGAGCCTTTCCTAAAAAATGAGCTCAAAACCCTAATTTCTAGGTCAGTGTGACTATGAAACCTCCCTCTTGTACTAATGGTAGGTTGCACCATATGAGCCTCGCACTACCAATGTGGGTTTTTCCTAGATACTCGTGTTGAACCCTAAAGGCAAGTTTTCCCAAAGTGGAGGAGAAGCTTAGCGATCTAGAGGCTTCCAAAACGGTGAGTTGGATGATGTTCATTGTGGATGTGGTCGAATTATCCCAATATTACCCTTTGATCTTATCCCTATGAGCTTCCTCCTTGATATGAGGACATTCCCCTATATTTGGTGAGATCCTAACTCCCTCTCCCTGCCTATAAATTCATCCTCCTCCATTCCCAAATGGTTGGTCTTTGATTATTTTCACCCTTATGTTGAGATAGTGCCTACATGCTATTCTCTTTGCTTTGGAGAAGAAGTGCTTGGAGAGCTTGAGCTTGGACTTAGAAATTCACTCAAGGAGGGCTACTAACATCAAGGCCTGGGTTGTATTCTTCCTCTTTTGTTTATTAATATATACAACTACTGGTTCACTTTCCTTAAATGCTTGTGTCAATGCTTCATTTATCTTAATGCTCCTTGATCTCTTAAGTGGATTATATTCGATTATGCTTGTTGCACTTTTATGCCTTGTCATGTATTTGGCCTCTTGTGTAGGTATTCAACTGCTATGAGTAGCAAGGACTGAGCCTGAATAGAAAGTGATCAATATTTTCAACAAAGGAGTGCATTATAGCATCAGAGTGAGGTAGGTCTCCTTCTTCTTCTCTTATTTCGATTGTAATCTAGGAAAGTGTCTTGTAGATAGTCTTGTTTGTTTCTAGACCCACTCATTGGGATAGAGGGATCATCTCTATCTGCAGAGAGGATTTAAATACACAACAAACATGCATGTTTGTTAGCACTGAAAGTAATTCCATGCGTTTCTTCTACATGTCTTTCCTCCTTTCACCTATTGGATCAATTGTCATCTTTTGACATGTTTGGTTGTTATGTCATGTTTGTGAACTGTTCTGGTGACCATGAAGATTGTTTTGTGTATACAAGTGTCCTAACCATGTGAACACCTATTGCACTCATAAAAAAAAATTGTAATAATTGTTACGCAAGTGTCGTCATGGACATCCAAAGGTGTATCCCAAGTGTCGCACTTGTCACTTTTAGCACTAGACAATCTCAAAGAGGGTCATGCTTTTATATGTTGTCCTAGTGATCAATGTTTTCATTGTTGAAGTATGTTGAGTATGTGATCACAATGTAGAAGTTCTCACAAGTTCACTTGCCTCTCACACTTAGTCATTTTCCTGAAAATATCTCTAACTGAACAAACCCGCTTCACCAGACCCCAACTGAGCTACACTACACAGTCTCAGCCCTCAGTGGTGTTATTCTACTTCCTAGAATTGTGTAGTGCTCGAGGTTGTCCTCTAGGTTAGTTTCACTGTGAAATCCCAGAAGTTAGTAACCTGTCTTCCTTCCCAGAACTGCGCAGAAACTTCCTCAAGGCCTAACCTGGACTATGCACTTGGAAAGATCTATCATCAAGCCTTCTTCTTGTTTGTTTGAACCTCACATTGCACAGAGACTTGAGCCTACACTGCTTCCAGAAACTACGTAGAGGTTTCCTCCCAGTGACCTCCCTCAATCAAGACTTGCAGCTCCCAAAAGCTGCGCAGAACTGTCCTCTTGTCTCTCTGTTATCCTACCTTATTTTCCCTCTTGAAACTGCACAAAGGTGTCCTTTAGAGTCCCACCTTGAAACTGTCATTGGTGACCTAAACTATGCAATCCTTGCTCCTAGTGACCACTTCACAGTTTTCCCTGAAAGTGAAGACTGTGCCCTAGAGTTCTGAGCTAAGCGTGAGCTGCGATTTGCACAAATCAATGACCAGTTGTTAAAATTGGAAACTAGGGAAAAACTTCATGTGGGTCATCTTATTCATGGCTGATAATCTTTTTATTAGATTCCTCCCGTCAAGAGGTGTAGGATTGATATAAAGATCATCTGATTCCGATAAGTATTCATGGAGATATGAATTTATTTTGATTATGGAATTATTATCAAGCCGACCTACAACTCATGTAGGCTCAGAAGCCCAACAAGTCGCATCTATTCACCCACCAACGTTGTGTATAAAT